>LZPO01097199.1:121748-157773 GCA_001675575.1 Neotoma lepida | reverse complement strand
TCAACAAACTGTTTGTAAGGCTTGAATTTAGGAATATTGTTAACAATAATGATAACGTTATTGATGTTAATAACTTTTAATGAGTCTTTTCTATATACCATATTCATTTATCATTACCCTATGTTATGAACTTATAAATATTTAACATACTAACTCACTTGCATTTCACATAAACGTTTCAGGATATATGATACTGGGTGGATTAACCCTGCTTTACAGATAAGGTAGCTGACATACAGTGTTTAAATATCTTGCCCAAGATTGCACAGCTAAAATGTATAATTGAAATTTCAAACCTGACAGTACATATTGGAATCCCACACCATTGACTTAACTCTCTTAATCCACAACTTTCCAAACTTTTCCACATATGTATAATTCTGAAATATAAATTAGTCATTTGCATAGTGAATTAGGACAACAGAAAAACTAATGGAATAACCTTTCATGTCAGATATACCTTTCTATTTGTCATGTTGAGTGACATTTAGCAAATTATTTAGGCTTCAGTTTAACAATTTAATTATCTATGAGATTGGGATATAGATATGCCACTATGTAAGAAATTAATTAACAAATATATGTATAGATAACAATATACTTCCAAGAATTTATTACTTTCAATCGATGATATTTTTTATTTATTACCATCTGTCTTGCTTATATCCAGAAAGTATGTGATTCTTATGTGTTGAAAATATTAAGTCTAAGAAGGGGAAATTGTAGCTCAGCCATAGAATGCTTATCCAGAATGCTCAAGACTCTGATCTCTAATACTAGCCTCTGGAACAAAGAAATAAAAATATTATACAGACACATTCTCAGACAAAATTAGAAATGGTGGAATATTAGGAAATTTGGGCCCAAAGTAGAGTATCAAATCTAAAGAAATACAATCAATCATTTATGCCAATAGAGAAATAAGCAGAGAATGTAGAATTAGACACACAGGCTCTGAAACAAGTGTCCATGGTAGGGTAACAACCATCAAGAACAATCTTTCCTATTTTCTTTACTGTTTATCTCTCTCAAAGTTTCAATATTTTCTGGGATTTAGGAATCTGAAGGAGTAAAATTGTTAATCTTTGAGAGAAAATAATGTCACCCATACCACTACTACTACTTCTTTTTCTTCTTCATTTTTTTTAAAAACCACAAGTTCTTATCTCAAGATGCCTGGTGGCAGAAAGAGTAAAACAGAACTAGATGAGTAAGGTGAAAATGTCAGAGCAACTTTTTGGCCTAGAGGCTTATTTGTGACTTGGAAAACACTTGGGGATTTATGTTTCTTAAGAGAATAGCTGGGGACTAGAGAGATGGTCTAGAAGTTAAGAGAGTTTGCTGGTTTTCCAGAAGACCCTAGTTTGGTTTCCAGCACCCATGTCAGGTAGCTAACAATTGCCTGTAACTCCAGTCTCAAGGAACCTGACATCAACTGGCATTCTGACATATTTGTGTACCAGCACACTCATCACACACTAACTAACACACACACACACACACACACACACACACACACACACACACACACACATATACACCTTAAAAAGATAAATGAATCTTTTCTTTTAAAAGGCATGGGAAGAAGTCGGGGGATCTGTGTCATCCCTTATATTGTATGTAGTTTATAGGTATGGAGCAGGACAGAAATGGGATTGCTTTTTCTGAATATTCCATGTGGCTGTTTTCTTCTAAGTGTGGCTATTTTTCATTTAAAGTCAAATGCTACAAGGTTGAAATTTAAAACCTTGATCAGAAAATGGTATGTATTTTAGTAAATGTAGCATTTAGATTTAGAAAACAAAAAAGCAGACTATTCAAAAGGCCCTACAAAATTCATCTTGCTTCCACAAGCAATTTGTCATTTCTGGGCTGAGGAAGAAAACATTCCCCTTTTTGACACTAGAGTTGTTCGCTTGGGCATCCACACCCTAGTTCAACATAGTGAAAAGCAACATTCAGGCTAAAGTATTTGAGGGAATTTGTTTTTCTAAATGTTTTTAAAATCTAACAGGTAATTATGGAAATACACAGACTCTAAGGGCAGTTGATGGTTGCTGGGGGAGAGAAAATCATTCATTTTTGAGGATGTGGCCGCTGGTACATTTCCCATGCTCCAGGGGACTGCTCCACAGCCATGCACATATGGGCAACCACTAGCTGGATTGGTGGGTTTTCAGAGGTGGGAGAGGAAGTGGGAGGGGCAGGGGGAAGTGAGCAAGAGAATATGTTAGGAGGGAAGTTTTGGAGGCTGGGGGTTAGACACGATCATATTGCATTGTATTCCTGTGTGAAATTCTCATGAATAAAGGAAACGTTTTAAAAACTCGAAACATTTTTTAAAAAATAGGATAAAAAACACCATATAATTTTAAGACTGATTATTTTACTTATACTAATTCAGTTGAGATCATATTTCCAATGTACTATGTGGGAAACTGATTGAAGCATTGTTTTCTAATTGACCCATAAAAAACTGGCATTTGATTATGTGAAACTCTTTAAATGATGTAGACTTAGTATAGAAAGTAGTCTGATTTTTGGAGGAATAAGAATGCCCTGTAAGTGGGGCTTGGGGAATGACTCAGTGGGTAAAGTACCCTTTCTGTAATTGTGAGGATGAGAGTTTGGATCCCTAGAATCCATATAAACAGTTGGGTATGTTGGCAAGCACCTAAAATCCCAGCACTGAAAAACAGAGATGGAAGATCCTCATGGTTTATATGCCAGCCAATCTAACTCATCGGTGATCTCCAGGTTCAGTGGGAGACCCTGCTGCAAAACAAAAGGATGCTGTATGATACTGGAAAACACCATCTGTCAGCCACATGCACAAACACACACACACACACACACACACACAGAGAGAGAGAGAGAGAGAGAGAGAGAGAGAGAGAGAGAGAGAGAGAGAGATTCATAGCTCCCACAAATTTACACAAAAGAATGTCATATAACCCATATATTCAGTATCAAAGCCTGAGTCTTTAATAATTCTGTGAGGAAGATGGAGGGGATGAAAGCACATAAGGACCTGAAGAATGCTTTAATGGATGTGAGCCAGTAAAACCGGTAGGATCAGATGTTATTTAACTGTCTTTTTATCTTCAAGACACAGTTAACCATCAGAAACAGGGTGTAGACATTTATCACAATGGGTAGCAGAGAATGCATGTTAATCAGCTATCAAAAATTGCCTGGACTTGAAAAGATCTCTAGCTATGTTTAATTAATCATGGTATATGTTAAGTCTGATCATTTGAATAATCACCTGCAGAACAAAACAAAGCCAAATTTTAGACCTGCTTTAAACCACTTCAGGAGAGAGTCAAAGTTTATCACTGGTTTTGAATACTGAGTCAGTTCTTAGGCTCAGAGCAATCAGTTGTCAGTACAAGTGAAATCTTTCATGTAACACTGCAAGTGAGTACTCTATCTTTGTAGACTTATAAAAATGAATTATACTGATTAACTAGAGTCACTGGGTGATGAGACATGGAACCCAAATATTTCTGATGTAATTGCAAAAGGCATTGATTAACACTAATGTTTGAAGATACAAATGTCACCACATTCTGGAATGGGAATATACAGTGCTGAAATGTCAAAGGAAGTTTCCATGAAATTCTGTATGACATAACACAAATATATAGAGAGGTCTTTGTGTACAAGTATACATATCAACAAATGAATGCCTATTCACAGAAGAAGAGGATGTTAACATTGGTACTGTGTTAGGTCCAAAAATTCAAAGTAGAAGTTTCCCTGCCAAAATAGTGATTCAAACATCCCTAGAGGGACAGCAGAGACTAGAAGCACTATGAATGAATCAAAGCAAACAGGACTAGCAACTGTCATCACATCACTATTTGATTCTTCAATTTTGTTAGCACAAAAAGTTTACGGGGGTTGGAAACGAAGAGTAGATTGCCACAACTTTAATGGGGCAATGGCTCTCACCCACTGTTGCTGCTGATTTAAATGTCTTTTCTTCAGCAGAGAATATCAGCTTTTTTCCTTCAGTACTCATCTATTGATTTTGTGAACACGTTTATCTACATTTGAACACATTGAGTCAACTAATTAGAAGTAGTTTGGAATTACCTTAGGTAGGGTTGCTTAATTTGCCTCTTTTGCCAGATCTTATAACACATTTTCTGCTTGTCATAAATTCCTACCTAAACAAATTACTGTCAGCTTTCTCTGTGAAAAAGGAAGAGTAGTCCACCCATTTACAAAGGAAAGGGGTTGCGATGTGTAGGATATTTTTAATGAGACTGGAGAAACATGATTGTAGAAATGCATATGCTTCTAGTTAAACTGTTGCTGTATGTGGAATTATAGTGTTCAGTTCAGCAGACATGAATGAACTCAAAATAGTCTAGATGTTCAGGATGCCAACATTAATAAACCAATGTCAGACCCATACCTGAGAAAGGAGCTTGATTCTGGTATAGAATAGAAAGAAAAGACATTTTCTACAAAGCATGAAAAAGTAGACCTTGTGGTCCATTGAACTCTTGCATACCATATTTTGGAAGAGAGAGCTTTGTTCTTGTAGCTTTATTCTGTTTGTGGTGTTAAGGAATAAACCCAGGTCCTTTCCAAATAGGCAAGTAATTAAGAACTAAGTTACTTCTCCAGGTCATGAATAAATGATTTAAAAGTACAAGCAAATAAAATACTGTATGTTTAGTGCTATCATTAGAAAGAAAGAGAAACATTATCAATGAAAGTTTCAGGTGAGAAGAGACCTTACTGTGGGATGGGAAGAGGTTTCTGTTGGAATGAATATCATTCACCATAGCCCTATTTCAAGTAAGAGATCACTAGCGACAAAATCAAGTAAACTCAACATGTTCAGCGATCAGAGTGTGATACTGTGAGGGATGAAGATGAAGGAGTGGACAACAGATCATGTAGTCCCTTACAAAACCATATTGAGCATTGTCACTTTTATCCTAACCATGTTAAGCTTGAAAACTTTTCAGAAGATAGCTGATAATATTGTAGGTGAACTCTCTGAACAAATCATAATGCAGGATTTTTAGGAAAGTATGGACAGATATTGGCAAGCCAGTTAAGAATAATACAGATTTTGGTGGGGTAGTGGTGGTGCACGCCTTTAATCCCAGCACTTGGGAGGCAGAGGCAGGCGGATCTCTGTGAGTTCGAGGCCAGCCTGGGCTACAGAGTGAGTTCCAGGAAAGGCGCCAAAGCTACACAGAGAAACCCTGTCTCAAACCCCCCCCAAAAAAAATAATACAGATTTAGAAATAAATTAATAGATTCTAGAAATATTTCTGAATAAAACTTATCAGGTAATAATATGTAAAGCAAGAGACTGAAGATGTTAAGAAAAATGTACTTATATAGCATGTTAGCCATGACTAGAGTCATAAATGTTATAAAAATAGTGTTAAAATTAGCAGGAGCATGAATGTGTGTGACAAACATCAATAGAACATTATGTAATAAAACTTCTATCCTTTTGTTCAACATTGTAGTAAAAATATGATAAACTTTCTTAATTTTGGGGCATCCTCCTCCTCAGGGATTGGCATTCTCTTTCAAACCTTTTTCTATACTTTCTCAATTTATTTATCATCTTCTATACTTTTCAACCCATCAAATCTAATCCACAGTGCACAGCTCTTTTCTGAAACTGAGATATCTCAAAATTCAAACACATATAATAGTTGAGCAAATGGCTAATTGACTCTCCAATATTATATCAGCTAAGATTTGGCAATTTAAGTGCTTTCAGTTTAAGTGAAAATTTGTATTATGTAATAGAGGAATGTCAGACATTGCCAAACAAGTGAAAGTACATTCTGTTACTCTAAAATGTTTGATTGTACTTGGACTTAGAAAATAAACTTGATTTAGTCCCTTTTAATTAGCAGAAAAGGTGAATCCAGGAGGTTAAATTTTTATTCTTGTTTCACTTAGAAACACAACATGGGGCTATGTGGTCATTACAGTCAGGATTTGCTGAACACACAAGGTAGTGCTGAAAAGAAGGCGGGGCTTTTCTCACCAAAGAAAGAGGATTTTCTGTTTTAGACCATAATTTAGACAGCTAGCGCTCTTCATTTTGGTTAATGGAGAAGCCCTTGAATTCAGCAGTGAATAAAAAGAATCAAATGCCTTGCATAGGGAATTTTGAAAGTTAACATATCATCTCATAGGAAAGGCAGAAATTAAACATGTACACATGAACAAACACAGTAAATGTAAGTAGTATCATTATAGGCCTTGAAATAAAGGGAAGAGTAGAATGCCAATAAAATAATTTCCAATTCCATCATGACAGTACTTAAGAGTAGAAATAGGATATAGTTCTGCCATGCTAATTTTTCATTAAATATTCAATAAATGGTACATATTTATTGTACAAATAATTCTGTTTATCATGGCATTATCATACATGGGTGTACTGTAGTTGGATTTTATTCATCCTATCCCTAGGTTACAAAGCACAAGTCCCTCATCTTTTCACTAGGGTAAGAGCCAGACCATTCAAGTTGTACCAGCTTGAATATCACTCAAGACTTTTGGAAAGTCTGCTTTAAAATCAGATGCAATTAACTGCAATAAACTAAGGTGAAATAAAATAGAATCATTTATTCTACCTTTCTACATTTACATTATATAAAAGTATACAAGTAACAATGTATTTTATTCAAATAAGCTATATATTCACCTTATTTGGTTGAATTAAAATTATGTAATCATAAAAGGAAGACCTGATATAGCACTAGTAAAGCCTCTATATAATTCAGTACAGATATTTTTTAAGAAATTGAAAACATATCTACTATATGACCTAACTGTACCACACCTGAGTATTTACTTGAAGGAATTCAAGTCAACATATCACAAAAAAATTTGCACATCAATATTTATTGCAACATTATTCAAAATAGCTAAAGTCTATGACCAACCTAGATGTCCAACAATTATGGAATGGGGAATGAATATGAGGCATATACACACAATGCATATTCTTTACCCATGAAGAATAAAGATTTGTCATTTTCCGTAAAATGGATGTAACTGGAGATAATCATGTTAATTGAAATAAGCCAATCTCAGAAAGGCAAACTACACATTTCTCTCTTTTTTGGTTTCTAGATTTTATATAATTACATTAACTCATGTATGCGTAAATGAATGAAAGTAGAACTCATTACGAGAACAAAGGACAAATGAAAGAGGGGAGGAAAGGGAGGGTGGAGAGTTATGGATATGTAATATACTCAATACAATACAATACTAAATATATCTGTATAAAAATATAAATTAAAAATATAAAAACTATTATATGGTCATATCTGAAACAGTATAGCAATTCCATGAACAATTTGTTACACAAATAGCTTTAAAACTTAATGCATGCTTTAACTTTTACTCTCTGAAACTTTCTGGGAGTCTAGATTTCTTATTATAAGGCCTCTATACCTTATAACTACATAATTCTTATCTGAAAGTTTCAAAATGATTTTATTTTGTAATTAATAGGACAGAGAACATCTGATAATTATGTGCAGGCATAGCATGGCACAGTAAAACTATATGACATCTGAGGTCTTATTTCTGAAGTGAGTTTTTTTCTTAAATTCTTATTCAAAATATCTTAAGGTCAACCTGAAAATAAGAATTTCTCATGAATTTAAGGAGGATAAAGAAAAATATTGGAAAAGTTATATATCAGAAAGCAAACATTAAGCATGGATTTAAGATGGATTATTTCCTTCTTCTTTATTGTAACTAGGTGAGATTGCCTGAAAAAAAACTTTATTTAGTGAGTAAATGTCTCACATCTGTCAATAAAATTAATTATGTAATGGGATGATATTGTTTGTTGTTATAGATATGAAGAATACATTTCCACATGACAAAAGATTATTGATCATTTTGATTCAGGTCAATGCTAGTTCATGATATTGGCAAAAACAAGTCATTTTATATGTTGTTGAAACTGCCAAGAGTCTTCCCATAGTTATTTATTAGAGAAAGAAGACTATACTTCTCTAGATAAAAAAAAATCCTGTTCACTTTGTATTGACTCTTTGTCTTTCTGACAAATTTAATACTTCCTGTTAGAACCATGAGCTCTATTAGACCCATGAGATATTGAATACGGGGTACTGATTTAGGTCACTACTCCATTTGAATAAACCTTTAAAACTAAGTTTAGTCCTTTAGACTTTACAGAATCTGGCAGCTATTACAATGACACCAATCCATAATTTACTTGTAATCTATGAGTTCACATAAAGATTATAAACACATAAGAGACCTTGAAATTAAAGTCTTCAAAAAGAATTAATGACTAAGCATTGAATCTTATATAACGTTTAATCTTCCAGTTTTTGAGCATTCATAACTCAATTAAAATTTTTGAAATCACTGGCAAACATTCTTTTCATTACATGCAACAAAATGGCAAATAATAGGTTTTATGTGTCCCAATTTGCTCATGATCACTCCTGAGTAGCAATGCAAATGGTGTGAGGAAGGGATAGAATGTGTTAGGTAGTGATAGAAAAAACCTGGTCAATTGGGTTTTAAGTTATTATATAGGAGAAGGTACTTCTGGTATACTATTACAAGCAAAGATGATTAGGGGTAAAAACCAAAACCAGACAATTTCTAAAGTTGCCACAAAGTATTTTAAGTGTTTTCATCATAGAAATGAAAATAGGATGTAGGAGATAGATTCAATATATTTATGAAAACTATAAAATGTTATGTATTATGCTTATACCCATTGACAAAATGCTGATTCTAACCAGAAAACCCATTCACTACAATGAACTGCAGTAAATGCAAAAGACTTGTAACCCAATATGAAGACAATAAAGAATGGTTGTGGGCGCAGGCATAAACAAGATACTTATACCATCCCTTCTAAGACTCAGGGACTATTAGGAAAGAGGTGGTAGGAAGTGCATGGAAGCCAGAAGGTAGGGTGGAGGACTATGAAATACTGTGCTTCAATTTCACCACAACCGTTACAATTATTCACTCACAACAAATGTATTAACCTGCACTGGGCCTAGAGACGACCAGTTCTGTCAACAGTAAGTAAAAGAAGCTGGATGGGTTCTCTGGACCCTACTTTACCTCTGAAGTGTTAGCTATTGATAGATTATGGGAGAGGGTGAACCGCTGTCTTTAGTTCTGGCTCCAACCAACATGCTCTAACAGATAGCTTCAGACCAATGGGCACACAGACAGCTCTAGTCAATCTCCATGAGCCACAGAATGAATAGACTACAAGGGGAGAGAGAGGGCTTTGTAAGGAAGAAGGGGTTGGCCAGAGTAGGAGGGACATGGATGTTTAAGGTGAATGCATTGTATTCCAATGTAGAAATATCTAAAAAACAAATGTATTTAAAAATGAACCTCGGGTTTTAAAAAATCAATTATTCCATTGGTATATATTGTTTTGTGTTTTGGAGATGCTGTTTCTTATTTTGTTTTCTGCAGTTTTAAGTATCAAAAACAAATGAAAACTCTCATTTAGGACTATAATTTACAAATACCAGATCTGCATGTACTTTCATTCTGCATTTTTTCCTCAAGAATCCATTAAATGAATATATTCAAAATGGTAATGTCACAAATGTACTAAAATATAAACACTAAGAGGCATACAAAAACACATTGCCACATTATAGCCTTTATAACTAGGAACTGAGATCGAGCTATAAACATGGCGTTACTTATACAATGGAACAGTGTGAAGCTGTTAAGAATGGGATATGGGCTGACATGAAACAATATAAATGACTCTTCCTTTACACATTCAGCAAACATTTGAGTTCACACCAAGTTCTTGTCTTTAGTGATGCAGCAGTGAGCAAGAAACATGCTGCTTTTTAATATGTAATGAAAGAAACATACACTAAACAGAAAAACAGATGTATATGCATGATATATAATGCAGATAGTGACAAATATTATGAGGAAAAATAAGATCAAGTGTATATTATTTAATATGCAGAATAATTGGCTACTGTAGTCTTGCATGTTTTAAAAATAAGGATAATATACATATATAACCACATATTACATATATTTGAGAAACATTTGTGAAGGACTCTTAAGGTTGCAGTCAGGAATGCTGAGAGACTAAATTGTGACATAAAATATTAAAGAATGAATATTATGTAAATTTTCAATAATGCTTACCATTAATGCTTACCAAGGTCAACCAAAATGATTTTTGTAAAATGGTGCTATTCACACAGGACCTATTGTTCATTGCTCATTTTAAAAAAGTATCTTAGTACAATAAACATAATAAAATGTCAGGTTCTTACAATGGCTTTCAAATTCTATGTTAATTTTTTCTGCCTACCTCTGCTTGCTCATTGTTTCCATTCCACCATTCATTACCTATCACACATGTTCCTCTCGCTCTTGAATCCACACATAGTATTCTCTCTCCTTTAAACAACTTGCAATTCAATTGAATTGACACAGAACCCTGTGCTACTTAATATCCTGAAGTTAGTAATAGTTTGAAGCTTTTCTCAGCTCAGATGGAAATGACAAATTGAGAGCATACCTATTAATATTCCCATGTGTCATCAAATACCACTGAAATAAGCATTTCTGAAATGAAGGACAAAAATGCATTTCCTGTGCCTAGCAATTTTTCTGTATTTCTCTGCACATTTACCTAAAAGTTCTTTAGATATGTGCACATTTATCATTTTATCAGAATGACATTTAATATATTAAAGAAAAAGCTAACAAAATATCACATTTAAGATCCAAATCAAATGGCAGCAATTCACTAACAACACAGATATAACAAGGTTAAAGCTCTTTATAAAGTATCTGATTTTGTAGCATAAATTATTTTTATGTGAAATAAATCCGTTACCTCATTTTTCCTTCACTTATTTCTGAAAACTTGTGTTAAGAGAAATGCAGGTGTGATTTTTAAAATATTTATAAAATATTTATTGAGAAAATTTAAGTTCATATCAGGATGAAGGAATAAATACAATATAAAATCTTTAAGAATAAAATAAACTTTAAATTCTACATGATCATTTAATGTAATTAAATTGCATTTAATGCAATAAGTG
Organism: Neotoma lepida; assembly: GCA_001675575.1. NCBI lineage: Eukaryota > Metazoa > Chordata > Mammalia > Rodentia > Cricetidae > Neotoma > Neotoma lepida. The sequence goes on along the minus strand of LZPO01097199.1, from coordinate 146,665 downwards.
TAGACTATTGATTGTTGAAAGTGATAGATTCATTTACATGTAATAAGAACATTATAAATGTAACTAATGATAAATAATGTTCACTGAAACATTTTTTTTCTGATTTTTTCCTTGTTAAAAATATTATACTAACATACTGGCCCAGGAAATAATACAAATAATTTATACATAACAATATTTGAAAAAACATATGATGCTATCTTTTTTTTGGTTTTTCGAGACAGGGTTTCTCTGTGTAGTTTTGGTGCCTGTCCTGGATCCAGTGCTATAGACCAGGTTGGCCTCGAACTCACAGAGATCCTCCTGGCTCTGCCTCCCGAGTGCTGGGATTAAAGGCATGTGCCCGGCAATGCTATCATTTTTATTTAAAATTTAGCAATGCTTCATTGTATTCTGTCCATAATTTTCCAAAAATTATATTACAAGTGCTAGAGACTGAATTCACACTGATTGGTAAACTATGATAAGTAGTGCCTAGTGAAGAAACTGGTATTTGAACTCTTAGATTAAAGATATAAAATGAATATTAGCAGAAATAAGGTTATCAGAATAAAAGCAATTTGGATTTGAGATTGGGTATATTAATTCCATTATGAAGTACTTGATTGTAAATCTTGTGTTTTTGTGGAAAATGGCTTTGCTTGTTATATTTATTTAAGACAGTGTCCCATGTAGCCTAGGTTGGCATCAAACTCATTATGTAACTGAGGATAACCTTGAACTCTTGATTCCCCAATCTCTACTTACCTAGAACTAGCATTACAGGCATGTGCCAACATACCCAGCATATAGTTATGTATTTGATTTACCTGAAGATGTTTCCTACCTGAAGCAGCTAGGAAATGTTAAAAGTACTGATTTAGAATTTCTATCAGAGGTGGAAGTACATGTATAGTTTAAGAAGTAACTGTTACTTTTCACATACATTCTTTACAGTATTCCAGTCTTCTTTGCTTTATTTATATAAACATGGCTAGGTTTACTCTAAAATTGCTTGTCACTATAACTGTTACATTCATATTCCTGCTATGGAAACGTAGATACATAAATTTGAACATTAACTTAATATGTATGTCAAAGATAAAACACAAAGTTCTAAAATGGACTCACTTACCACAAAATGCATGAGAAGCAGCATGACTGACAGGTGAAATAAAACTTGAGTATGTCAAGAGCTATTGCAAAAGTATACACTTTTTTTTTCATTTTCATAGCTTATGTTTATCTTTATCCTAATTGTCTCAAAACTACATCATTGTGATGTAGTAAGTGGGACAATTCTGTGTGGAACTTGTCTGATTGGATTAGAGTCTCAAATGATTCAGTTTTTGGAAAGATTTATTTTGATGTTTTAATTATGTGTATGAGTTTGCGTGCATGTGTGTGCACATGTGAGTGTGGGTGTTTGTGGAATGCAGGAAGAGAACATGAGATGCCCGGGAGTTCCAGGTAGTTGTGAGCTGCCTGAGGTAGGCATTCTTAAGCACTACAAGCCATCTTAATTCAGATTCACTGTTCAAATGGGTTGAACACTAGCATTCTAAATTGATCAAGATGGTTAAGAGCTCCAAAGTCAAACACATTAAAGAAAAATGAATGCTGTCACTCATAATTTAGGTATCTCTGAGAAGCTCTTACTGGTTTCAAACTCAAAATACTCATCTAAAATAAATGTATAACCATAATTATTTTTCTCAATAAAATATGTATATAGCCTAGCAGAATGCTTGGCATGTAGCATAAGAGTAATTAAAAAATGTAAAAAGTATTATTTTCTTGTCTATAATTTAAAAAGTAATCAATATTTATGTCATAATTCATACAGAATATACATGCTCATAGATAGGAATTCATAAAGAGAATTCTCTTGCTTATTTTAAGTGATACACTACTACCATTCAAAGTTCAAATATCACAATTCAAAATTTACATTTTAATCTACATACAGGTATAATAGTTTGCAATTTAACACAAGCCACTTAATGCTGATACAAAGTGTAAGGCATTAGGTGGCATGAGAGACCACAAGAGTCTAACTATTAGCCTTGAGCAAAATGCTGTCCATTCCTTGGCTGTATTCCTAACAAAATGACAGTTTAGATTAGATAATTAGCACAGCCATATTTTTTCTGTGTTCCATATTAACTGTATTTGTTATTTTAAAATAGCAATAGTTTTAGTCTGTCACATTTGTATATCCTAGCACATATGAGTCGGGCAAGAGATTGCCGTAAGATTAAGGCCAGAATGGATGATGTGAGTTCTACGACAGCTTATACTACAGAGTGAGGCATTGTTTCAAAAACTCCTGAATAAATAAGTGAATTAACAAATATTGCAATAATTTAATAAAAAGCCACATATATTTATAAATTTTATGAAGAAAATAATTTAAAGCATGTAAGCATGAAAAAAATATGATCAAAAGGTCATGAAGATTAATTTGCTTCTTCTCTTAAATGTTAAGTCTTTTGAACAAAAGGCCTCCAGGTGATTAAACTACACTCTGTCAAGTGCAATAGCAAATCCTTCTAAGAAACTATATCAGTGTGGGTTTGACTCTTGAATCTCTCTTTAAATAGACTCCATAGGGAAGCTTAGACAAAGAATACAATGGCACAGAAGACATTTAGAGTCAGTAGGAAAGCTTTGAGTCTTTTAAAAGCAGTAACTTTTTTTTTAGTGTAGAATTAATAATATCCCCAAAAGGAGATTTTCACAACTAAATCTGGCATTACCATTTTATCAGGTCAGATGAGGTTGAGGAGGGCAATACTGCATGTGCTATGAAGAGTTTGAAAATGTTTTCTTTAAAAAAATGTATACACTATCCCTTAACCTGACCTAACCCCCGAGACTTGAGGAAAAGCTGAATGGTAGTTCTTCTAAGGTAAAAGTTTCCAGCAAAATATACTGAGGTCACAGTTTTGTACTTATGTGATTGACAGTAAGAATGCCTAGAAATAACTGTATAGAGCTGATGAAAATATGCAATGACTAGGTTAAACAAATTTGTCTCCATCAACTTTTAGTATTTGTGCTTTGTGCTGCTTTCTAATAGAATAGTCTCCCTCATAATCATATACTTCTCTCTCTCTCATTATATATATGTATATATATATAGTATAAATGTGTTTACACTTCTTGATGCCTTCGCAGACTGAAAAAATAAAATAGTTTTTTCTAATGTATGATAAAATTATATGCATAGAGCATAAACCTTTATATAAATGTTCATAATGTACAACTAAATTTATGATAACATTGACAATTGTGAATTGGATTTTGTTTCCAGGATCTCTGAAACACAGTCCATCTAAAACATATCCAAAATAGGTAAAATATACAACTAGCTTATCAGTGAATCTCTTTTTCATTTGTTTTGTACTGAACACAGTCAAATGTTGTCTATATACTTTCATATTTAATTATATAATGAAGATATTCTTACACTCACACATTCTGTTAATCAGTGAGGAAGCAAGGACACTGCAGTTTACTCACTCATTTGCCAGTACTGGAAAAGGGACCCAGTGCCTTACACATGCTGTGTTAATGCCCTATCTACTACATACATCCTAGCCCATGAATACTAATTTTAAGACAATTAAAGAAATAAAGTGAGCCATGTGGTGGTGGCACACCTTTAATCCCAGCAGAGGCAGTCAGATCTCTGAAATTGAGGCCAACGTGGCCAACAGAATGAGTTCCACAACAGCTGGGACTACACAAAGATACCCTGTCTCAAAAACACAAACAAAGAAATAAAGAGAAAAGAATGAGAAATTACATAAGAGGCACAAAATTAGAAATTAGAGCACTTCCCAACTTATTTTTCAGTTAACTATTATTCTCTTAATATCAGAAAAAAAGTCAAGATAGAAATTGGAAACCATATATACTTAATGAATATAAATGAATCCTCAACAAACTTCCAACAGACTAAAGCTCCCACAAGTCAAAGGTTATACAATAAAAACAAATAAAGCTTATTCCAGAAGTGAAAATTTGGCTTACCATCTAAGAGGAAAATTATTTAATGACACAATGACAATTTAGAAAAAAAGACATATTAGCATTTTAATATACATTGTATAAATATTTCACAAAATTCAACACCATTGATGATAAAATATCACAATAAAGCAGACATAGAACATTCCTCAATAAAGTAAAGGACATATATGAAAACCTCATTCCTGGTGCTAAAAGACTGAACATTACTCCTATTCTGTAGGAATCTGGAGACTGATCTACAAAAGCCATACTTTCAGCTTTGAATGAGCAAGTTTATTAAGTATATTACAAGCCAAAGTGAATAAAACAAATAGGAGAGACATAATTACATACAGAAAATCATCATCAAATTGAGTACTCAACTCATCCAGTAGGAATCTTCTTTAATGCAACCAGCTGGAGATCACTATCAGGGGAGTTCCAGATCAACTGCTCCCAAAGGAAAAATTAGTTTTTCCAGTGGAGTCTCAGTGGATATACAAACAAATTCTAAGGGCAGGTTTTATTTCCAGGAGTAAATTGCCAACACAAAATGAACTCAATGGTACTGTGGAGAATTTTTTGTCTCAGAATGCTTTATTTTGGCATGTTTACCGTACTGGTCTTTTGTTTACATATTATGGTTTCCAATTGTGTGGTTTTATGGTTTTTTGTTTTTTAATTTTTGAGTGTGTGTATTTATCATGCATTTTCTTTGTTTTTCCCCCTGTTTTATGTTTGTTTGTTTGTTTGTTTGTTTGGCCTACTTGTTTTCTAATGAGAGAAAAAGAAGAGATGGGGTGGGGACATAGGGAGCATCTGGGAAAGAGAACTTTGTTCAGAGTTATTGTATGAATATATTCAATTTAAAAAGTGAACTGCCCTTTCTACTGATGGAAGGATGGGGAAGAAAAGGAAAAAAAGGGATACTAAGGCTTACCAATTATCATGTGGTCCTTGTGAATAGGTAACTGGCTAGTAACCTGCCAGTAAGCTGATATATGAATACAAGAGAGCACTACAAAATGTCTTATTTACTTGGAAGACAGTACTTTGTAAAATCAGAGGTAAATAATCAATTTAGTAAAGAGAATTCAAGTATCACACATTCAATTCCTTGTAGCATTTACAGAGTTAACACAAATGTCATTTAGTATGACAGATGTCCTTGAAAACTGTAAATTTCTTTTATAAAATCAAATAATTTTAAATCAACCATAGGTACTTACTATTTAAGCAAACTATGGAATTAACACTTTTGTAAAGCTGAAAATAGAGTCCCAGACAGAGCAAAGTATCCCTTTGGGTGAGGATTCTAAGTAAAAGAACAAACAGCAGCAGACATAGATGGCATCAAATAGGATGCTCAAAACATCCAGCAAAAACCATCTGGAGAAGCTGATGCCATCATCTGGCATTACCACTTGAGCTTTCTCTCCGTGGCCAAGCTTCCCATGGCTGAACTTCCAGTTTCTCCTTCCCTTTGCAAGTACTATTATAACATGGGATAAGGGATGTAGGAAATGGTTTACTTTCTAGCTGTTCTCAAGACAGAATGTTTTTACTATTGTGGTGTTTCACTCTCCACTTCACGACTCCATCCCCTAATAAGTGGCCCTGGAGGACACTGAGCATTAAGTGGGGGAGAGGGGACAACACAACCATGCTTCCAGAAACAGCTTTCCAGTGAGTTTACATGGCACAAAAGAATTTACCAATCTAATGTACATTACAACGCCTGAGATGAGAAACGAGACAAAAACAGCTATTATTACTATTACTTCAACGCAATATTGTAAGTTTTAGGAAGAGAATCCTTATACATTATCAATGAGAAATCTAAACATATAATTGATAAAACAATTTCATTCACAATAAATCAAAATGGCACACAAAACAATAAATTAAAAAGAAACCTGATGCCTCTTCCTTTCTCATTTTCTTTCTAGAGTCTTTGCTCATTCTCCAACCAGAAAATTGCTTGATTTACAATTAGGCTTAGGTGCACTCTCTGATGTAACTAAGAACACCCTCAGATGAAGCTACAAGAAACAGGAAATTTACCTGGTGTTGGCTACTAAGTCTAAAATTTAACTCTTTTCTGAGATCCCAATGTATTTTGATTGATTTATTTGCTAACACATACAGTTGCCATTTGTAGATCAGTATATTTTGCTGTTACTTTTCCATGACACAATCATAAGCTTCTAATAAAAGGTTTTACATCTAGAATTATTTGTTTCTCTAAAGATTGCATGTATTCGCTAAGGGTTGAGCAAAGGCACAGGGCTTAACAACATGGACTCATTAAAACATGTCTTAAAGAATTTATCTTTAGCAGTTAGTAGTATAATGCCTTTCTACAATCAAGAAATTATAATGAAGCTGTCCATAATTTAAGGAAGAAATTTGGGTTGGGAATAGAAAAGTGAGAAATACTGGTGCATAGAATATATAATGACATATACTAAATCTACAATTATAAATAAAATTATGTAGCAAATAATTGTATATGGAGAAGACATTTTCTAATTTAACTTTGATATACTTGAGAGTTAAGAGGTAGATAAAGGATGAAGAAAGGAAGAAGACTGGAAGAAAAATAATAGTTGATTTGTTAGATATGTGCAATATCAAATATTTTGATATTTGATATTGATTTGATAAAAACTGGATTCAAATAATTTGAAATAGTGCCAATGAATGACAAAAGAAAATACCAGGGTTGAAAATTAGTCAGTTAAATAAGATTTGTGTATATTGTTGATTACCATAACAGAACAGTTTGTATAAAATAATTGAAAGAAACAGATATATGACAGTAGTTGAATGAACAAAATAGAGTAAATAATTATTTCATGATTAATAACACAATATTTGTTGACAGGAATAATCTAAGAGGAAAAAGTGACAATGCACAATATCAGCTGGCAACCATTTTCTCTACAGGTCAAGATCATAGTTTAGATTCCGTGTGCCTTATCATTTATAGTTATGATGAGTAAAAGTTTACTTTCTACTAGATGGAAGGATTTGAGTTGTGTATTATGTTTTTCTGACCTGTAATACAGGCCTAACTAAATTAATATGGGAAATGAAGTTTTTGAGTAGGGAAGCCTTGGTCAGATCTAATATATATATAAATATAGATTGTAACTATAAAACTAAAACAAAATCGATTTTAGTACAATGCTAAAGAAAAACATGGGCCCTAGTGTAAGTATGCCATGGGTATACAATAGTTTATTTCTTCTTTTTTATCAAATTAGGAAATATTAAATCATCCACTTGACGTTAATTATCCAGTCCAGTTCCTGAAAACATCTTCTGCCTGTCTGTTGTCCTGCTAACACCAATACAATCATTTTATTCTAGAGGAAAGGCAGGAAAAGAAGGTGTCTTTTAATGGGTTCTTACATTATCCTAATTCTCCGTCCTATGCTTTAAATGTCAAAAAATAAATGAACAGATTAGGATAAGAAGTCAAGTGGTCAGAATTGTTTTACTCCTTTATCATATCAAAGTAGGTTCTAACTATATGCTAATTCATTCCTTTTTCCTTGAGTCATAGTAAGAAAGCAATCAGCTTGATTATTTCCTTCCAAGCCATTTGTTTCTAACTTCAAAGAACATTTTCCTACATATGCTTAGCTTAGTAGAGAGATGTTTGTTCCCATTGTGTAAAATGACTAAATTTTGACATCAGAGCAATTTAGAAAGCATTTTATTTTGGTGAAGGTATGCTTTTCTGGCAGCTAACATTGCATTAACAGAAGGTGCTGCAAACTATAGAGATTGCAAAAGTAATAGCAGGGAGGACACAGATATTTGAGAAACTCGTGTTATCTGAGCCATTGAATATATTGACAAGTCCTTTCCAGCCTGCCCATCTTCTCTACTTCTCTGAATTTTGAAGTAATTGCAAATGTCAGAGTCCTAGACTCTACTGAGTTTGAGACCATATTATTTCTGTCTTCTGAGTAAGAAGCCTGAAGCTACATTATAAAATGAGTTTAAAGTAGAAACAGCATAGATGGATTTAAAAACCTTAAAAGCAACTGTATCAGAGTTCAGACAGAATATCCTGAAAATAGTGCCTCACCTGCATACTGAGAACTTAAAGTGCTTTACTATAGCATTATTTTTTCCCTCCACATGGCATGATACATTATAATTCTTGGTAAAAATAAAATATCACGTTTCAGGAGAAAGGAGAGTAAAAAGTGAACTGATGTTAGATTTATTCTTGATAAAAGAGATATAATTTGGACTATACTAAAACATCAGGGCATTTCAAGTTCTGGGGAATCAGTTTCAAGATCTAGACCCACAAATTTGGGTCTCAATGTGTAAGATCTGAATTTTTTATTCATAAAATAAAAATATCAACATGATCTTTGACATCACAAAAAGTTTTTACAAATTGTGTGTCAGTCTTTGTGGAAAGTTTAGACCAGTGAGTGATACATGTGCCAATTACATAAAAATAATATGTGAACAAAACTTACTGATAAAGAATAAAGTGACAAAATAAGAGAATTTATGTTGTCTAATGATAATTACTAACATCTCATTCTACAGAATGAATAGAAATTGCTTTATTTTTCTGTCTTAGAGATCATAGGACATTATTGAACACTTTTGAGCAATACATTGCATAATTGAAATGCTAGTGACTAAGCTAACTTAACTTTATTAAGAATTATCATGATGTACTCCATAAATTTGTACAGTTCCAATATTAATTGAATAAGAAATTATGATTAAACTCTGAAATAATGATTTGATCCTGTTAGGTATAGTATTAGAGAGGTCCATTAACTCCTTCATGTTTTTGTAGAATTGGTGGGGAAATCTCTAATTGCTGTTGGCACAGGTGAGTGTGGTTAATAGCAAATTATGCATGGCAGCAACAGTTTCTTGAATGACCTATGATTTCTCAGTGACTAAAAACTTTAGTGTAACTTCAGTGACTAAGTCATTAATAGACAATGATTTAGACACAGGAATAATCCAACTGAATAGCAAAACTATTAAGTAATAATGTAGCTAGCAAAGGTTCTTAAAAATTATTATCAAACACACAAAAAAGTCTTGTTGAAAAATGAGACAACAATGACCAGAAAAAAAGCCAACTAATTTTTTCCTTGTATGTTTACATTGTCCTGATACTTATAAACCCTTCACATTTTAAAGAGTTTAGCATACCTCAGACTCTATATTATTGACTTTCCAAGTCTTATCATCATCTTTTGTCAATATCATTCAATTTTCCAAATAGATTGAGACATGATGTAATTGGGGGGGTTATGGAATTTATAATATTGAACTATTCTATTCTGATTTAGGATTGTATTTATTATTCAGAAAATTTAAATTAAATGAGAAAAATATATTTTCAATTTCTTAAAGTAACTTTGAAAATATATATTACTTTGTTGTTAATCAATTTAGGTGCCAGTGAGATGATTCAACGGGTAAAAGTGACTGCCACTCAGTCCTGATGACCTGAGTTCCATCCCTGGAACCCATATAAAAAATGGTGTAATGGCACATATATGCAATTTCATTATTCCTGCTGTTGGATGGGAGTTTGGAAACAGAAGAACCATCTCAAAGCTTCCAGACTCCATAGCCTGGAGTAACCAGCAGCATGGAAATAAGGAGAGATCCTGTCTCAAAAACAATAAGGAAGACAGAAACAGACTCCTCAAAGTTGTCCATTGACCTCTACATGCCTTGGCACATGGGTTCACACACAGAGGGGGGATTATAAAGAATAAAATAAATAAATGTATATTTTGTCAAATACTTTTAAATACTGACCACATTTGATTTACAATCACATTTTCAATTCCACTACTTTCCATTAAGATGTCACAATTTATCTCTCTCTATTAGAAAATATTCATTTTACTCTCAGAAGTAATGTAGTAACATTGTGTTCTCCACCTTTTCAGGAATAACTAACATATCCTTAATAACCACTAAGTTTTCGGTATATGGTATGCTCTTGCAATTATATGCATTTGGGAGTATCTCAACTAACATGCCATAGATCTCTTAAATAAATCCTCAATATTCCTGGGTATTGCTGCCTTATTTTTCACCACAGGCAACCCCTTTCTTTCACCAGACATTTGTCTTCTACAGAATTTCATATGAATGAAATTACATACTCTACAGTCTTTTATATTTCACTCTTAAATTTAGCATCATATTTTTGAGATTCATGCCTGCTATTGTGTGTGTCAATGCTTCATTCCATTTTACTTATTACTGAGAAGTAGTCCACTGTATGGCTAGACCATCTCTTCTTTTATTCATCACATGTTGGAATTTTTCTTCTAATTTAAAGTGAATATAAATAATACAACTTTTAAAAAGTTTCAATAATGGCTTATATAACCAGATACTGGTCAAACATTATCTTTGGTATGTCTGAGGATGTTTTATCAACTGAACTGATGGGCTGAATAAAGATATTGCCCTGAAAAATGTAGGTGGTTATCATTCAATTATTTAAAGGCCTGCATAGAACAAAAGGGCTCCTGAGGATGAGAGGGTACTCTGGTTTTCTTACTGTTTGGAAGAGTCCTTCTCTGGAATCCATTCTAGGACTGAAATATCTGCTATTCTTTCAGACTTCTGTCTTTTCCAAGAGAAACATATTAAACTGTTAGATCTCCTGGTTTGCAAACCATTCACCTCAATTTGAAACTGCACTAGTGATTCCTCTATTCCTCGACTTTGCCGTTTACAGAACTTGGTACTTCTCAGTCTCAGTAATTTCAAGAGGTAATGTCTAGTTTACATATTCATATAAATACTAACACAATACATACTCATACATTTAGACACATTCATTGCTTTTGTTTATCTGGAGAATTATGACTAGTGCAAAGTATGTGAACTTTAAAAAAATTCTTTTAGGTAGATATCTAACTCTGGAAATTCTGAGTCATAAGTGCCTATGAGTACTGTATAAACATCTTCAGGAAAGGTAGCTGCTTATGTACCAATATTTTCTTCTTTTAAAATTTCATACATGTGTACAATGTATCTTGATCATATTTACCCCACACTGAACCTTCCAATACCTCCCTAGAAACAGTCACATCTCCCTCCAAACAAATGTCTTCTTTTGGAATTTGTATGTATGTATGTATGTATGTATGTATTACATATTATGTATTTTTAACACACTCAGTCCAGTTAGTGCTGCCTACATGCACATAGATATGAGTGGGGATCAATCACTGGGGCATGAGCAACTTATCAGGGGTCACACTCCTAAAGCAAAGTGATTATACTTTCCTCAGCTGATATCAACTGCCAAGGGTTTCTCTGCTGGAAGGTGGGTGGTTCTGGAGCCAATCCTGGAATGTCAATAGGCATGAACTTGCACCAGCTTTGTGCAGGCAGCCATAGCTGCTATGAGTTTGTGTTCAATAGCCATGTCATGTCTATAGGACAACATTTCTCAGCATTCCTCTCCTACCCCTATCCTCTGTCTCTTACCTTCATTCTGCCTTATAATTGTATTTTAATTTGAATTTCTCTTATGGATAGTAACTTTGAGCACAATTTTAGGTAATATAGCATACAAAGTTTTGTGTTAAAAAACACACATGTTAAAATATAAAATACATAAATGAAATAGACATTGAAATAATTTAAAAATCTCTAGGGTTTTTTTTGCTCATTTAAGCTGTTTTCTTACTATCGTTACAGTATTTTCTTTATATTTCCTGAATAACAGGCTCTTGCCAAATCACATGATTTGCAAATGTTTTCTACCACTTTATACCTGGCAATTTATTTCATTTTTAGCTATGTCTATCAAAGAATAAGGACCTAGTTTGTTCTTTTATTTTTTTAATAGTCCATGTCTTTTCATACTGTTTCAGAAACTTTATCAAGTCTAAGGTGACAATGATTTTTGTCCTATATTTTTTCATATTTTACAGCATGATGTTGCATTTAAGTCTATGATTCATTTGTAAGCTATATTTATATGTGATATATAAGGACACAGAAAAGAAGGAAAAGTTAAAAGTCAGCTTATTTTGTTATTGTTCATCATAAGGTATTGATACATGCTGCCTAAAGAAAAAACTTCTAAGCATATAATATAAATATATGAGCTTAATGATAAACCATAGAATGAAAATATTTAACTCTTAAGTTTATAAATAAATAAAAAACTAAACATGTTTAAATATTTACAAATAAGTATAACAAGCCTACTTTGTAGGTATAAGTATTAATACAAAACTAAAACATAATCTTAATTAAAGAAACATACATATGCAAGTGTACAGCTGTGTTTATGAAATGAACTGATGGACAAAATGAATTCAACAGCCAGAAAACAAAAGCATGAAATAAATAAATTAATTAATTAATTAATTAATATCAGAAAGAGTGTAAGAGCCAGAGAGATAGATGACACCAGGGAAACAGTGCCTTCCAAGTACAAAAGGACTGACTCACATATGAACTCACAGAGACTGAAGCATCATGGACAGGGCCTGCGTAGGTCCAAGTCAGATAAGATCCCAGAGCTGAAAGGTGAAAGTAGGCATGAGACCCCAAACCCTAACCAAGAACCTATCTCCAACTGAAACAGCTTTGCAAGGGAAAAATTAGTTTTCCCTAATGGAGTCTCACTGGATATATAAACCACACACACTTAAGGGCATAAACCACACACACTTAAGGCCATGCCCAGTAGTAGATGACCAAAAGAAAACAGTATTTTTGGAGATTTTTTTTGTCTTATATTACATTGTTTGGGCATTTTTAACCTTACTGTTCTTTTGCTTGTACATTACGGTTTCTGAATTTGTTCTTTTATGATGTGTGTGTGTGTGTGTATGTGTGTGTATGTGTGTGTGTGTACATGCGTGCACGTGTGTGCTGTGAGGCAAAGTAAGTGTTTCTCATCCTTTTTTAATTTTTACTTTTATTCTGGTTTATTTACTTGTTTCTTTTCTAAGGAGAGAGAGAAAGAAGGTATGGAGTTGATTCAACGGGGAGGTGGAGAGTATCTTGCAGGAGGTGAGGGAAAAGAAACTGATCAGAATACATTGTATTTAATTTTTTTTCAATGAAAATCATTAGACCCTAGAGGAGAAGAAGAAAAAAATAACTGGACACAAAATAAAATAATAAAGATCAATCAAAATCACTAACATTCTTTAGAAAATTATCAAAGATTTCTTTTATGCAGACCTATGCAAAAATGAAAAGAAATGCATAATTCTCTAGAAAAGTAAAATCTATAGGAAGAATTTCAAGAACTTGAAACAGCTCCTTTTTTCCCAAATGATTGGAAAGANTTGCAAAAAACTATCTTTCCCCTTGTAATAGCCAGAGGTACAAGATGACTCCAAGGAAACAGTGACTTATAGACATAAAAGACTGATTAACATATAAAATCAAAAGACTGTGGCAGCACATGCAAGATCTGCACAGATTCAAACCAGACAAAGTTCCAGTACTGAGAAGGAGAGGTAGAAACAAAGCCCCACCCCTAATTAGGAAAAAGAATCTATTTGCAATTGATATCTTCTGAGAAAGGGATAATCAGATTTTTTCCAATGGACTTTTACTGAGTTTATAAATCAAATCCCATGTCCAGGAGTAGTTGGCTAATACAAAATGGACTCCCTGTTTTTGTTTATGTTTATAATGCACTTTTGTTTGGCATTTTTTGTCTTATTGGGGTTTTGTTTTGATTTTTCTTGTTTCTTTTTTTCAAGAGAGCAAATATGAAGTTGAGAGGGTAGGGAGGTGGAGAAGACTGGGAAAGAGTTGGGGAGGTAAAGAATATGGTCAAAATATATTGTATGACAAAATTAAGTAAGAATAGAAAATACAATGTGGGAATAAAGCTCAGTGGTTATGAGCACTTGCTGGTCTTCCGGATGATCTGAGTTTAGTTCCCAACACCCAAGTTTGGCAGCTTACAACTACCTGTAACTCCAGTTTCAGATGATCCAATGCTCCCTTTTGGCCTGCACGCATACACACGCAAAGACATATATACAAGCACACACGTGTACACACATATACACACTCAAAATTTTATTTAAATGAAGGAATGATACTGTTCTGCTAAAGGAATGTAGCAATAAAATGACTCCTAACAATATTCTGCTATATTCATAGATCAATGTCTTGCTCAGCCATCATCAGAGAGGCTTCCTCCTTCAGTAGATGGGAGGAAATACGGAGACTCACAACTAGGCAATGTGAGAGAGTGAGAGACCTTGGACCATTCAGTCCTAAACTGGATGTTTTAATCAAATCCCTCAAGGATCATAACTCTTTGGAAGAGGAGGCAGAAAGATTGTGAGAGCTAGTGGGAATGGAGGACACCAAGGAAAACATGGCCCTCTAGACATAACAGGATGAACAAACATATGAACTCAGGTTCCCAGCCCTGAGAGGGGAAGTGGACAAAGCCCTCATTCCTAACCCAGAAGCTGTCTCTAATTGATAAGCACTCACAGAAGAAAATTTGGTTTTCTCCATCAGAGTCTCACTCAGTGTAAAAAACACAAAGGGTAGTCCCTATGCCCAGCAGTAGATGGCCAACACAAAGACAAGTCAATGGTACTTTTAGAAGTCTTTGTATCGTGATGCTTAGTCTAGGATTTTTTTTTTTTTACCTTACAGGTGTTTTGCTTATCTATTATTGGCTCTGTTGTTGTGCTTTTATGGGATTTCTATGTGTGATAATGTGTGTGTGTTTGCATTTATATGTGTTCCTTATGCCTTTTTTTTTCCTTTGGCTTTTTTATTGTATGTTTGTTTTGTCTTCTTCCAATTTTTGCTTTGTTACTCTTTTTCTTTGGATGTTTCCTTTTTTCTAATGGAGGAGAGAAATGGTTTAGATTTGAGTGAGTTGGGAGGTGGGGAGGATCTAGGAGGAGTTGGAGGAGGGGAAAATGGTAATCAAATTATATTGTATGAACAAAATCTATTCTCAATAAAATAAGTAAGTTTAAAATGAAATATCGTGTAAAGTTCAGAATTAACCAAAATAAGTATAGAGAGTATATAAGTGGCATTTAAAAGCCTGGAGAATGGCTTCATGATTAAGAGTGTTTTTACTCTTCCAGAAGACCTACAAGTACTTCTATCAGGCAACTCAGAATGGCATGTAACTAGCTTCAGGGGATCTGCCATCGTCTTCTGTCTTCCACAAGCACCTACATATACATGGCACACATATACATGCACATACACACAAAAAGCATACTTTAGAAAGTGATATTTAAAAGTCTTTGGGTAAAAGTGATTGAAGAAGGGGCCTACTGTATAGTCATGACTGGTTTCAAATTCTAAATCCTTCTGCTCCAGCCTGCTGGGTGGTAAGGTGTTGTAGAATATTATTTTAAGGTGTGTTACTTTTGCTTATGTTGCATTTGTTTAACTCTGTGAAGATATGTTACTTTGCCTGTCTTAAACATCTGATTGTCTAATAAAGAGCTGAACAGCCAATAGCAAAGCAGGAGAAAGAATAGCAAGGCTGGCAGGCAAAGAGAATATAGAGAAGGAGAAATCTGGGGAGAAGTAGTAGTCAGAGAAGGTGGGGGACTCCAGAGGCCAACCACCCAGGTACACAGCAAGCCATGGAGTAAGGGTAAGAGTTACAGAAGTAAGAGAAAGGGAAAATCCCAGAGGCAAAAGGTAGACAGGATAATTTATGTTAAGCTGGCAAGAAACAAGCCAAGCTAAAGCCGGGTGTTTATAATTAAGAATAATCCTCCATGCGTGATTCATTTGGGAGCTGTGTGGCAGGCTCCCCAACAGAGTAATAAAACAACCAACAACAGCAGGATTTCAGATGTGTACAACTATTCTCCTTTAAAGTCACTTTTAAAAATAAGTTTTAATTGGATAGATGGAAGTCACTTAGCAGGAGGAAAAAATAAGTTCTAGATTCATCACAGTATACACCAGGGTAAATTCAAGCTGCTTTAGACTTTCATTTTAAATGTCTATGGACCCTTTGTCTGTATTTATATGTCTGGTGCATGCAGAGGCCAGAAGATAGTGTCAGGTCCCTCCTGAAATGGAGTTACAGATGGTTGTAAGCCATAATGTGCATGCTGGAAACAAACCCAGGTCCTCTGCAAAGGCAGCCATACTCTTAACTGTTGAGCCATCTCGCAAGCAATAGAAGCTGCTTTAAGCTTTTAAAAGACCAAGATTGCCCATATTTCATAAGTAAACACGAGTGATTTTTTTTAAGTTAGTAGCTAGCAAGTATTTTCCAGCATAAAGTCAAAGTTCAGAAAACTCAATGAAAAGAACAATGGATGATTCAAATTTTTAAATCAAATCAAATCATAAGCAAATTCAGAAGACTAATGAGAGCCAGTGAAACATCTTTATAGTTTGTAATACAGTCAGTGCATTACCCTTAATAATGAATAAAATGACAGGCATTGAAGTTAACAGCAGAATCATTGCTACCAGATTCTAGGTAGAGAAGTGAGGCTGGAGGGGTGGAGAATGTCTGATGAATGGGCACTGAGTGACAGAAAAAGCAAGTTGTTTTGGCATGCTACTGCACAGTAGTATATTAACAGACAGCAATAATTATAAAAGGCTGAAAAGGGAGAATTTTGAAAGTTTTCACTATCAACAAGTGATAAATATTTAAGGAGATATGTTTATCCAATATAGACATTATGTTCACTTTTATGTGTATGTTAAAATTATTATAATAAAAATGAAAATAAGGCCATTAGAAATCAAGAACAGTAAGACTAACAATGCAATAGAAAACTAGGTAATGAATATTAGCTGACAAATGAAACACAGATGCAAATGCTACTTTACAATAGGAAATGGCTAGATGTGGTATCAAGCACCTGTAATCCCAGATACTTGGGAATCTGAAGCACTTCAAGGCCCACCTGGGATCCAGACTGAATTGAAGAGAAGCCTGAACAACTTAGTGAGACCCCATTTCAAAATAAATTTTAAGAAAGTCTGGGACTATAGCTTACTTTTGGAGTACTTGCCTAGTATTCTTAACTCCAAGGGTTCAGCCCCTGACACTGAATAAATAATACAATAAGAAATTATTTTCAGATTTTTCACTTATAATTTTAATGAGGGTAGATCCACTTTAAACTTATAGTGAGTGGTGTGGATAGAAGTAGGAGAGAGATAAGAGAGGTGAGATAATTAGAATGTATTAAATATATGGGTGTAATTGTCAAAGAATAAATTTAATAAAAAAGCACAAAAAGACACTATAGAGATTTGTCTTAGTCAGGGTTACTACTGCTGTGATGAAACACCATGATCAAAAGCAACTTGGGGAGGAAAGGGTTTATTTGGCATGGACTTCCACTTAACTATTTATTATCAAAGGAAGTCAGCACAGGAACTAAAGCAAGGCAGGAACCTGGAGGCAGGTGCTGATGCAGAGGTCATGGAGGAGTGCTGCTTAATGGCTTGGTCCTCATGCCTTGCTGAGCTTACTTTCTTCTAGAACCCAGGACCACCAGCCCGGGGAGACTCTTACATTACCAAGTTCAGCTGCCAGCATAAGGTACAGCCTAGGCCATGTCTGGAACACAGCTTTTGTGTGCTGACTCTCAGGAAACACTTTCCAGATTTCACCTCAAGGATGCTGGCCTCTTCTTAATCACCTCTAGTATCTCAGCTACAGCTACCAGCATCGAGTATCCCAACAAAGCAAAGGTCTTCAGCTCCAGCTGATGAGACATGACAGATTCTTCACACAAAAGGAACCGTAGAGTCTTTACTTCCCTCTGACACTTCACAAGGCAGGCCTCCATTGTCTGCACTGTTCTCAACATTCTTATCTTCCAAGCTCCTTCTAAACAGCTCACTNAGCTNTCAACACTCAATGACTTTTNCAGCCCAAANTTCCAAANTCCTTCCACAATCTTTCCCAAAACAACATGATCTGGTCTGTCACAGCAACACCCCACCNCATNATTCAGTTACCAACTTGTCTTAGTATTCTANTGCTGTGATGAAACACCATGACCAAAAGCAACTTGGGNAGGAAAAGTTTTGTTTGTCTTACACTTCCACACCACANTCTATCACTGAAGGATGTCAAGACAGGAAATCAAACAGGGCAGGAACCTGGAGGCAGAGGTCATGGAGGGTTGCCACTTACTAGCTTGCTCCCCATGGCTTCCTCAGCCTGCTTTCTTATAGAACCCAGGACCACCAGCCCAGGGATGGTACCACCCACAGTGGGCTGGGCCCTCTCCCATCAATCACTACTTAAGAAAATGCCTCAAAGACAGATTTTATGGAGGCATTTTCTCAGTTGAGGCTCCCTCCTTTCTGATGACTGTAGGTTATGTCAAGTTCACATAATTTTAGCCAATACAAGATTATTTTTCATATTTNCAATACAAACATTTTAAGAAAATATGATTGACAAATGTTTTAGGGTTTCTATTGCTGGGATAAAANATCATGACCAAAAGCAGCTTAGGGAGGCAAGGGTTTGTCTTACATATCCCAGGTCATACTCAGTTGAGGGAAGCCAACACAGGAACATGGAGGTAGAAACTGAAGCAGAGATCATGAAGGAATGTTGCTTATAAGCTTGCTCATCTTGTGACTTTCTGAGCCTGCTTTCTTACACAACGTAGGACCACCCGCTCATGAGTGGCAATGCCAACAGGGAGCCTAGCCCTCTAATATGAATCACTAACTTTAAAATTCACCCAAAGACTTCCTCACTGGCCAGTCTTGTGGGGACATATTCTCATTTGAGGTTCCCTATTTCCAAACAACTCTATTTTGAGTCAAANTGACAAAAACCTAANCAGGACATTAAGCTATTAAGAAAATAAAACATTTTCATACATTGCTAGTAAGAATAAACAGTGATGCAATTTTAATGAANGAAAAGATGACTTTATGTGCCCTCATACATGTGCAATTGCCTTTTGATCCCATTTCCCTGCTTTGATAGAAATGCACAAGCATTCTGAATGATGTATGAACCAGGATACTTATCAAGGCAAGTAATAATAAACAACCAAAACTATACCACCTGAATGTCAAGAGGAAATTGATTAACTTGGGCTACATCTATCCAGTGGAATGCTATGCATTTGTAAAGAAAATATGGCCTTTGTGTGCCAAGAAAAAATGATTTCCAATAGCACTTTAAAACAAAGTGACAAGACAGTATTATGTATGCTACATTTTTTTCTAAGAAATGGTGCTAATTGTAGTAAATATATTCTGAGTTTGCATGTATTTGCATAAATATGGAAGGATAAGAAAAACATAATATAAATTTTTATCAGTACATTGTAGAGCACAGTGGATAGGAGTGTGAAGGTAACAAGCATGTAGCCAATATGATTTTAAATTATTTAAATATATTACCTACATAAAAAGCTAATGCTAAAACTTATGACATTATGTTCCTGCTTTCCATGTTTGAAATATTATTTAAGTAGTAATTTAAATTTATTTGCTTAATTTTTTAACATTATGATTACCTCTATAGTAAAAGAAAGGTTTTTGGATGAATTTGACACAGAATCATTAGATATTTTCCAAAAAATATAAGAATTTAGTTAATAATTCTACTTACATTTTTAGGGAATAATTTCCATTGTTTACTTCCCCTATTATTGAAAATACAATAAATTACTTGGACATTGAGTTTGAACTATTTTGGAATGTAGAAATTATTTAATTTTCTGCTATGAAGACAAAGTAAAATCATATACTTTTGCTCTAGCAGTAATTACAATGTAATTCAGTAAATTGGCTATTTGCTAATTTTACTNGAACTTATTAAACTCACAAGACAAGAGAAAAATAGATGAGATGGGATCTCANTGTGTAGCTTATGACTGGCCTAGAACTCTTTGCATAGGTGAGGCTGGCCTCTAATTCACAGAAATTATCTACCTCTGCACTTTAATTGCTGGCATTATAAGTGTGTATCACCAGACACAGAAAGAAAAGCAGCTATTAAATATTCATTTTGTCAATTCACATTTAAACACAAAAGATTTTTCTTTGCTTCTACAGAAATANTTCTCAAAATAACAGAACTATATTCACATTTATTGACAACTTGATAGACTGTTTTCTTATTTTTAGTTAAATATAGTTGGACTACATTCATCTTCTAGATGTATTTTTACATCCATCCACATATACTTTACTTTAAAATGGGAGATAAAATGGGACTAGACAGGTTGCTCAGCAGTTAAGGCCTCTTACTATTTTTTCAGAGGACCAGGTTTTATTTTCAGTACAAACATGATGGCTGACAACCATCTCTAACTCCAGTTCTAGAGATTCCACATCTCTTCTCACCTTGGCAGGCACCAGCAGGAACATGATACATAAACCTACACATGGGGACAACCATACACACACAAAACTCAAATAAATAAATATTAAAAATAAGTAAATAGAATGAGAGGCAAACATAGAATTGCCTGAATGACTTTACTCTAATCATGCATATTCTGGTTTTTGAGAAAAATACACAATAACATGTTCATTTATGCATATTTGGTTCTAAGTAACTATTAAGGGAAAGAAACCAATAATACCATTACATGTTTTATATCAAAGATTGAATTCTGATGCATGCTTACAATTATAAATTTATAAATTGATTTTTAGTAGAGACTTTTAATAAAATTAGTTTAGTTAACATAATATTTTACAGATGCTATGAAATGCTTAATTGAAATTAATATACAGAGATGACCATGTTTTGTCTTATTTTTTCTGTAGTAAATGTTTACAAATTTAGTGGTTTTAAATATACAAATGCATCTTACATTGAAACTTACAGAGTCAAACACAAATGTCTGAGAAAACCTTAAATGTTTAATATCATTAGTCATCAGGGAAATGCAAATCAAAACTACTCTAAGATTTCACCTTACACCAATAAAATAGCTAAGATCAATAAAACAAGTAACATCTCATTCTGAGGAGGATGTGGTATAGGGGAACACTCATCCATTGCTGGTGGGCCTGTAAACATATATAAACACTATGGCTCCTCTAGAAGCTCGGAATAGTTCTACCTGAAGATCCATCTACACTATTGTTGAGCATATACCCCTAAGATACTACATCCTACTACACAGACACTTGTTCAACCATGTTCATAGCTGTTCTATTCATAATAGGTAGAAATTGGAAACAGCCAAGATGCCCAACCACAGATGAAAGGATAAAGACAATGTGGTACATTTACACAATGGAAGATTACTTATCTAGAAAACAAAACAAAACAAACAAACAAAAAACTGAAATCATGACATTCACAGGTTAATGGATGGAGCTAGCTAAGAAGAAACATCCTGAATGAGGTAGGTAACCCAAACCCCAAAAAACAAATATGCTATTCATTTGGTTATATGTGGATGTTAGCTGTTAAGTCTTTGATAAGCAGACTGTTGTGGGTCAGCCAGCCCAAACCAGTAATAAGATACTTTCTGAGAGCCAACCTGGGTCTGCCTATGGGCCTTAGCAACATCAGCTGAGACATGATCTGGAGATGACCTGGACCAATGAGAGGCAGCCATGTCACACTAGCAGATGCATATTCATCAGACCTTCCCCCGGGGTAGCATGGAGGGTATATAAGGCTTGCCTCTTCCTGAATAAACTGAGCTTGTTGTTTCAACATTCTTCCAGAGTCTGTGTTGTTGAATTTGCACCTACTTGCCCCCTCCCCTAAAGAGAACAGCACAGGACCCTGCCACAGACTATAATCCATATAACCACAGAGGTTAAGTATAGAGTAAAGAACTGGAGGGTACAATATTGGCACAAAAGTTTTAACCAATCACTATCTGATTGGATTTACAAAAAGGAGTAATCAACCACTATCTGATTGGATTTAAGGCCCACTCCATGAGATGGAACTCATGCTCAATACTGCCTGGGTGACCAAAAGCCTGAGTCTACATAGACTATTGATCTACAGGAAACCAAATTCTACTATTCTGCTAAACTTTAGTTTGGGGAGGGGAGTAGTTCTCAACCTTATGGGTCATGTCCTTTATGTGAGTCCCATATCAGATGTTTCCATTATGATTCATAACACTAACAAAATAACAGTTATGAGGTAGCAACGAAATTTTATGTTTGGTGCCACCATAATATGAGGAACTGTGTTAAAGGGTCAGAGCATTAGGAAGGTTGGAATCATTGTGTTACAGAAATATAGCAATAGAAGAGCTCCAAATTTTGCTATAAATTCTGTTGTACTCATAGATCAGTGCTTTGCTCAGCCATCATCTGAGAAGCTTCTTCCTGTAGTAGATGGGAACAAATATAGAGACCCACAACTGGACAATATACCAGGCTTTTCAGACTCCCCATGGAGTCCCTTCCAGAGGTGGGGAGAGGACTGGAGAGGAGCAGGATGAGGGATGAGAGGGGGATTTAAAGTTGGTATGAAAAATGGATAAAAAATTTCTTAAATAAAAACAAAAATCATTTTGATTTTCAACTCCTTTCCAGGTGAACATTTTTCTTTGGTTTACTACTTGCTTAACTAATCTCTTTTGAGATTTGTAAATAGTTTCCTCAATTTTCCATAACTGAAGACTTCATTCTTCATTAAGCATCTTTGGGTATAACATGTGTGTGTTCATGTGTACTCCTGTGTGTAAAGGTCAGAGGACAAACACGAGTTCCTCAGGTACTGTTCTTCTTACTTTTGAGACAGAGACTCTCATTTGCCTGGAACTCATTGATTAGGCTAGGCTAGCTGTCCATCAAACCCCAAGGACTTACCTGTTGATGCCCACATAGCACTGAGATTACAAATGCCCACTGCTTTGCTTGGTGGTATCTGGAGATCAAATGTAGGTCCTGCTTGCAAGACAAGCTCTTTACTGAGTTATTTCCTTAGCCCTGGTTATAACTTCATTAGAATGTACTTGGCAATGAATACAAGTTATTTTAATGACATGACTTTCCTTGCATTGTAAAAGGTAGAACTCAAAGGGAGATTTTTTAAAAAATTCTCTGAAACTTTTATCCTCTAAATGATCATTAGGTTGTCAAATGACTGTTACAGAAAATCATTATAGAAAACTATGCATCTATTCCAAAGAATTTTACAGTATGAATGCCATATTTGTAGGTGTTTTTTAAAAGTAACCTTGGGGTTTATTTAGAAGCTATACAAAAAAATAAGCTATGTTGTTTCATACTTTAAGATTATATTTTATCAAATTG
Organism: Neotoma lepida; assembly: GCA_001675575.1. Lineage (NCBI taxonomy): Eukaryota > Metazoa > Chordata > Mammalia > Rodentia > Cricetidae > Neotoma > Neotoma lepida. Next base: position 123,406 of record LZPO01097199.1, on the reverse strand, counting down.
TTCATAAAATAATGTAACATAGGCCCTCTATTTGCATTTTACAGAACTCAGTCCAAGCTCCCATATAGAAAGAAAAAAATGTGGTACTTCTTCAAACAAGATCTATGCAATACAATATACCTTTGGCTACTCTTAAAACCAATTGTTTAATTATGCATTGGTCAAGGTAAAAGAAAACGATGTTGGGGCCAGCAAGGTGGGTCAGCAAGTGGGGCATCACCTGCCAAGCTAAGTCTGAGGAACTGATTTCAAATCCCAGGCCTTCCATGGTGGGAAGAAAGAACTGGCTCCTGTTGGTTGTTATCTAATTTCCACATGCATGCTCTGGCCTATCCAACACACACACACATACATAATCATAACTGAATAAAATGCAATAAAAATAAAAAAAATGTATCATTACAGGTGCTCTTTTTCCTTTTATTACAGTTTTATTTTGCCTATTACCATGAATTTTGACCAAATACACTCTTAGAAGTGACATTATTATTCATTTATTTTATAAAAGTATCTAATGAATGAGTTAATATTCAGTATTCTCTGTTGATTGTGAGATTAGTTGAATGTACAATAGTCTGTGAAAGGCATGCAGTTTTCAAAAGTTTTACTTCTTCTAAGTGTCACAACCTGTAACTCACTAAATTGTGCAACCAAGAGAAATGTGCAGTATGCATTAAAAGTTGAAAATTTTTTTTCAAGACAGAGTTGAAACATTTAAAGAAGTTTTTTTGAAGTAATAAAAATAGAGTTAAGGAGATTCGTTCATCCTTTATGGCAGGTGGTAGTCATTCCTTCTTTTTGAGATATTGATATATTTTGGCATAATTAAAAGTAAAACAAATAGAGTAATTATAATGAAATGACTGCTGTTTTCTATCTATGCAGATGCTTCTCTTTTTAACTTTAAAATGATTTACATCCCCCTGGGATGGGACAACAATTAAGCCTGCAAAATATAGTGAAAAAAAATATAAAGACATTATGCTAAATAGACAAGTACTTGATAAAATAACAACCCTAACCAGGTGAAAAAATGTGGAGCAATAAAGGACATGAAAACTAAATTCTTTTTAGTGTTTAAAGTATTCTTTCCTGTCTTTTGGGGATACTCTCTTGAAAACATGAAGCCAGATTGTTTTGTTACCTTTTGAACTCATTTTAATATGCCCAGAATATAGTCCACATGATTTTTTTCATTATTTCTTATCACATAGTATCTATATGAATTGTGAGTTATAGATCCATGCCTGCAGATATTCATTAACTCTAGCTGCAGCTTGTGAAATAAGAGGATGAAGATAGGACATTTGTGTGGCGGTCATCCCACCCCCAATTTTCTCCAGGGTACTCTTGAGCAGGAGCAGCAGGAAAAATTAGATAGAAAGATAGCTGGAGAGAGAGAGAGAGAGAGAGAGAGAGAGACAGACAGACAGACAGACAGACAAACAGACAGACAGACAGACAGACAGGATAGACTCATGTAAGCTGTAAATATACGGCTAGCTCAATTATTATAATTTTATCAAAATAGCTTTATTTATAAGCAACTTACAAAACCAGGGAGAAACAAGGACGGACACGAAAGCGATCCAGCGGTGAACTCTCTGCCTTCTAAGGTCGCAGCAGCGAGGATTTAGACGGCGAGAGAGGTGAACCCG
>LZPO01097199.1:103575-116813 GCA_001675575.1 Neotoma lepida | reverse complement strand
TGTCTGAGAAAACCTTAAATGTTTAATATCCTTAGTCATCAGGGAAATGCAAATCAAAACTACTCTAAGATTTCACCTTACACCAATAAAATAGCTAAGATCAATAAAAAAAGAAACAATTCATTCATTCTGGGGAGGATGTGTGTAAGACGAATATTTTAAATGGTCTTGTTAAATAAAACACAGAGGCAGAGACAGGGGTGGAAGTCTGACAGAGATCAGAGGAATTAGGAACAGCTTCCAGACTCACCTTAGACTGCCGCCGCCACTCCCAAAATGGAGTGTCCCAATTCCTTATACCTCCACATCTATATCCCTTTCTGTTTTGTTCTCCCATTGGCTCTTTCAGCCTAGCTACATCACTTCCTCCTGTCACCCATCTGTCACTTCCTGCCTGTCTGTATAGACCTCCAGAATTCTATGGTCAATGCTGGGATTAAAGGCATGTGTCTCCACACTTGACTGTTCCTAGTGTAACCTGGAACTCACAGGGATCCAGACAGACCCTGCTTGCTAAGTGATAAGATTAAGGGCATTGCTAATTTTGCAAGGTGAGCAGCTGACCTTGTTCCTCTGATCCTCAGATAAATTTTATTGGGGGACATAGATAAAATATCACCACAGATGTGGTATAAGGGAACACTCATCCATTGCTCGTGGGCCTGTAAACATATATAAACACTATGGCTCCTCTAGAAGCTCAGAATAGTTCTACCTGAAGATCCATCTACACTATTGTTGATCATATACCCCTAAGATACTACATCCTACTACACAGACACTTGTTCAACCATGTTCATAGCTGTTCTATTCATAATAGGCAGAAATTGGAAACAGCCAAGATGCCCAACCACAGATGAAAGGATAAAGACAATGTGGTACATTTATACTATGGAAGATTACTTATCTGGAAAACAAAATAAAACAAACAAAAAACTGAAATCATGACATTCACTGGTTAATGGATGGAGCTAGCTAAGAAGAAATATCCTGCATGAGGTAGGTAACCCAAACCCCAAAAAACAAATATGCTATGCATTTGGTTATATGTGGATGTTAGCTGTTAAGTCTTTGATAAGCAGACTGTTGTGGGTCAGCCAGCCCAAACTAGTAATAAGATACTTTCTGAGAGCCAACCTGGGTCTGCCTAAGGGCCTTAGCAACATCAGCTGAGACATGATCTGGAGATGACCTGGACTAATGAGAGGCAGCCATGTCACACTAGCAGATGCATATTCATCAGACCTTCCCCTGGGGTAGCATGGAGGGTATATAAGGCTTGCCTCTTCCTGAATAAACTGAGCTTGTTGTTTCAACATTCTTCCAGAGTCTGTGTTGTTGAATTTGCACCTACTCGCCCCCTCCCCTAAAGAGAACAGCACAGGACCCTGCCACACACTATAATCCACATAACCATAGAGGTTAAATATAGAGTAAAGAACTGGAGGGTACAATATTGGCACAAAAGTTTTAACCAACCACTATCTGATTGGATTTACAAAAAGCTGTAACCAACCACTATCTGATTGGCTTTAAGGCCCACTCCATGAGATGGAACTCATGTTCAATACTGGCTGGGTGACCAAAAGCCTGAGTCTACATAGGCTATTGATCTACAGGAAACCAAATTTTACTATTCTGTTAAGCTTTAGTTTGGGGAGGGTAGTAGTTCTCAACCTGTGAGTCATGTCCTCTTTGGGAGTCCCATATCAGAGGTTTACATTATGATTCATAACAGTAACAAAATTACAGTTATGAAGTAGCAATGGAATTTTAAAGTTGGTGCCACCATAACATGAGGAATTGTGTTAATGGCTCATAGCATTAGGAAGATTGGAATCATTGTGTTAAAGAAATATAGCAATAGAAGGGCTCCAAATTTTGCTATAAATTCTGCTGTACTCATAGATCAGTGCTTTGCTCAGCCATCATCTGAGAAGCTTCCTCCTGTAGTAGATGGGAACAAATATAGAGACCCACAACTGGATAATATACAGAGTAACAGATCTTGGAACACTCAATCCTAAATGGAATGTCTCTACTGAATGTACCAGGCTTCATTAACTCTAACTGCAGCTTGTGAAATAAGAGGATGATGATAGAATATTTGTGTGGGGGTCATCACACCCCCACTTTTCTCCAGGGTACTCTTGAGCAGGAGAAGTAGGAAAAATTAGATAGAAAGATAGCTGGAGAGAGAGGGAGAGAGAGAGAGAGAGAGAGAGAGAGAGAGAGAGAGAGAGAGAGAGAGAGGATAGCCTCAGGAGGGTCTGGATCTTAATCCATTGGGACCTGACTGTCTTTGTCAAAGGACTTTAAAGGAATGCCACGGGGTGGAGCAAAAGACCTCCCCCTAGCACAGCTGAATGCAGACCATCTCAGACACTTGGTAACCATGCAAGTGGTCAAGACATCCCCTAATGCAGCCCTGTTGTCTAAAGAAATCTCAGATCTAACTAAGAAAACTTTGTGGGCTCCCACAGACATTCACTCAGATTTTATAACCAGTAATTTTTGTATATTTTCTTTTTAAAATGTTTTCTTTATTCTTGAGCATTACATACATGTATGCAATGAAATATGATCAGGTGTACCTCCCATTTTCCCCTCCAACTCCCTCCATACAACCTCCTACAAACTCATGTCTTTTTTTTTGTTAACAATCAGGTAAGTCCAGTTAGTGCTGCCCATATGCTCATGGGTGAGGGGACACTCACTGAAGCATAGGAATCTTATAAATGGCCACATCCTCAATAAAGAATGATTCTCTTTCCCTCAGCAATTATCAGCTGCCAATAGCTTCTCAGTAAGTGGAAGGGCCAGGAGAACATACACCATCAATACTAGAATTTTGGCAGGCTAGGTCTTGTGCAGGTCTTGTGAAAGTAACCACATTCACTATGACTTCATGAGTGCAAATCAATGTCATGTCCAGAAGATAATATTTCACAATACTCCACCTTCCACCCTCCATACTTTCTAGTATGTGTTCATTTGAATAATTTCGTCAGAAAATTCCTTCACACAACTGTAAAGGTCATATAGTTTCTACATTCTAGATGAAATATATAAGTATACTAAAGTGAATTTGAATATGAAATAGCATCGAATGTGCTGCAGCCAAATTAATCCCAATTGGTTGGAATAAAGTTGCACTTACTAATACAACAGTAAATATAGGACAGCAACCATCTAAGAATTCTTATTAAATATTTAAAATACTAAGACATTAATGATAAACACTAAAACATCAAAATTACTAGAAACAAACAATAAAATATTAAAGTATCAAAAACAAATATTAGAACATAGTGTGATCTTGACTTAATTAAATAAGACAGTTATATAACTTTAAAGCTTGAAGTGCCAAGAGAGGCTCAATTCCTACAAACAACTGAAATCTGTCATATTCAAAATGCACACAGAAACTACTCCTTCAGATTCCACTCCATTTTCTCCTTTCCATGAATCATGGTCACCCAATATAGATAGATGGTAAACATGGTGTTGTCACCCTCAAAGATCCTTTTTTAATACTTAGATAATGCTATTTTTATCTAATCAAAATTAATTCAATGACATACAGTTTATTTGCTTCTCTGTGTTCTCATTGTCATTAAATACATGATTAAACCATCATTTACCTGCACTACTCTGATAGCTATTTAGCTGGTTCTTTTGTTTTCTACAAATTCTTACTTGATGTCAAAAGCTATAGTTAAAAGAAATTCTTCAGAAGTGGTACTTGAGGTGAATAAGGAAATATCTCAGTGGATAAGAGTTCCTGCTACGCAAGCATGATGACCTGAATTTGGACCCCAGTACCTATGTAAAAGATATGTCTACATATGCCTGTAATTGCTGTGTAGTAGAAGGCACAGATAGGAGAATCACTTGGGGCTTACCAATAATCATCGATGCCCCAGGTTTAGTAAAGGATCCTGTCTCAAAGGAGTAAGTTAGAGGATGATAAAGAAGGACACTGGATGTCCTCCTCTGATCTTGGTGTGCATATGACCTTGACAACTCCCCCCCCCAACATATATAGGCCTATATACCTCTCACACACAATCACACGTACATACACATAAATATACAAAGTTTACAATTGATACTAGAATATGTATAATAGCCCAATGATAGCACACTTGCATAGCATGAATAAGGCTCTGGGTTCAATGCCTACACTGAAAAAATGAAAACTAAAAAAAAACCCACAAAAAACAATAGTACTTGCTTTAAAATAACTTACACATGAATGAAAGGTAACAGACAAAAAAACATCATCTTGATTATAAATGCATCTGTATGTCAGTCCTTCAACATAGAACATGACAAATTGTTAACATTTAGTTTCCAAACATCCAGGCTTGCATTTCTCCAACTTATTTTCTGCCCTGAGAGTGCAATTTGTAACATACCAATGTGATCAGGTAATTCCTTACCTGAATTTCTATATATCACCTACTACTTAAATTAAGCTTTTCTATATTCATCTTAATTGTCAAAAGTATACTTGGGAACATTGTGGTGGATGTCTCTAAAACAATTTTAGTGGATCTCAGAGCCAAAATTATTTTTTTCTGATAATTCTAAAATGTTATTATTTTACTTCTACACTCTCATAATTTTACAGTCAATATTTCCAGCCACTGCATAACTTGTTATGTAGAAACATGAAGAAACAAATATAAGAATCCAAATGTCTCCTATTAAACCAGATAGTAAAACACACAAAGTGGTCAAAAACAATGCAGATCTCTTCTTTAAATGTATTTTGTTTAGGAAACATTAAATATCTTTCATAAAATATACACTATTTATGGTAATATGCAATGGGTTTATCATTAAGTAATAAACATTTTCAGCTTTTATTTTTAATATGGCAAATATCACTAGGCAAAATCCACATAAACTGTGATTTAGGATTTGCAATAATTTTTTAGTATAATGAGGTCTTGAGTTATAAAAGTTTGAGATCTTGTGCAATAAATCATATTCAATTATGAGTTTGGTTTTTCCAAGCAGTATACACTTACTCTTTGCTTCACACACACCGAGACTTTCTTTTTTCCACAATCTGCCCTGTGCTCAACTGTTCATTTCTACCTATTTCTCACCTGACTGGATTCTACCCAGAAAAGGAACTGAAGCAAGATGAAGATGAGGCAGGAACACAGGAGTGTACACAAGGGCCCAATAAGAAAATTCAGGTTGGCTGGTTGTCTGCTGCACTGTCTACTTTCTTCATTGTTGTATGCAAATGTATTTGCTGGAAATTATTATACACACTATCACTGACCCAAAGCAATAATTAATAATATTTTCTGTCAACCTATTTTAACAAGATCCTCAGTTATTAATTCACATATTATAGTGTGATAACAATCACATTTATTTTAGGATTTTTACCTCTTTTGATGCCAAGTGACAGTCTGATCTTCTTGACCTTTGAAAACTTGAAATATTGATTTCTAAAATATAGAAAATATGTTTAAATGTAAGTTTCAGTAACACTTTATGAAAAATGTTCATACTAATTTTAGTATGCATTTCACATCTTAATTGTTTGATTTACAAGTGTGTCTCATTTACATGAAAAAAGAATAGGTTTTCCTATTACATGAAAGGTGTAATATTATCTTTCAGAAATGACTGTCTCTTGAAAGGCTAAACAATTTGGGACAGATGAGTTACTTATTTCTTTCTTTGATATTTTCAGAATGATGCTGACATATTTTATTATTGTAATAATCCCATAAAACATATACTTTTAACCCCCAATCCCATAACTCTTTATTATTTTCAACTAGAAAAATAATTTGGACTTGATTTGAATCTAGTTATTTGCTTACTACATTCCCATACTTGAGAACTCTGCCAAATATTTAAGAATCAATCAGAACTTGCCTAGTTTACCATTACCCATTTGGATTTTTCTTCATCCCTGTTAAGACACAATTAGCAGCACAAGCAGTAGAGCACAATGAGGAAAATGAATGTGATGGGCTTATTTTTCTGGTCTCATATCCATGAGTTCATGAAGAGGTTGCTCCAGACCTGAGGTATTTAACACCTTGCTCTGATCCACATCATAATATTATTAACCTATATAATTCACCATACAGTTACTTTAATCTCATCAACAAATACTAGAATTTCCTCTTTAAATTTTATTCCAAATCCATTTTCTACCATTTACACCATCCCCACTATAATTTAAATTCATTGTTTTCTCATATGGATTAAAATAAGAGTTTATTACTTCTTCCCATCCTGCACTATTTTTACATGAAACAGCTAGTGAAATTCTTCTAAAACAACAAGAAGCATAATTTATTACACTGCTCAAAATATTCTAAAAGTTTTCCATAACACTTAGAATGGTAAAATTTAAAGTTCCCATGATGGTCAACATAGACTGCTTAATTGCCTGTGGCCTCTTCTAATTCTAATGGCCATACCAAATGTCACCTCAAATGTGTATGCCTATCATTTTCCATTTTGACTACATGTAATTCTTCACAGTGACATTTTTGAAGTCTAGAAACATATTATTCAACTATTTCAGAGAATTCATGTTCAGTCCATCCTACTAGAAATATCCTCACCTTAGATACATGTCTGTCTATTTCTCTTCATAGTCACCTGTCTACTTAGATGTCATATCTATTCTAGTCTATGTATTGACATGACATTTGTCTATTTTCTTCATGATATGAAGTTTCTCCACATTTCCCATTTATATATTCCATATATGAATGAGAACCTTGTTAATGAACAATTGCACTTTTTTATTTTTTCATTAATTTTTAGGTTTATTTTGTGTGCTTGAGTGTATTGTCCGCATGTATATATGTTTACCAAGTGTGTGCTTGGTGTCCGCTGAGGCCAGAAGGGGCTGTTGGATACATTGGAACTGGAGTTTGTTGTGGGATATTTTGATTACACTTTGACACTCCTGAGGCTGACAATACTTTGAATCGGAGGGTAAAGCTAGCTACTATCTTACCAAAAACAATCATAGAGGTTTTGGAGGACCAAATACATATAGAGACACAGGAAGTAGTAGGGTGGGGCTTAGAAAGATTCTCAGCCCCTTTAGGATTGAGGAAGAAGAGAGAGAGGGAGGCAGTCACTGGTCGTTTCACCACCACTTCTCTGATTATTCAGGTTCATGTATTCCAGGCTGGTCTTGAACTTGCTATATGGTCAAGACTGCCCTTGAAATCCTAAAGTTCCTGCCTGTAACTCCCAAGTGCCAGGAATACAGGTGTGAGCCACCATCCCAACTTGGTGAAATCAATTTTAGTTCATTCATTCTAACTTTGTACATTAGTTTTTCTAGGAATATATGTTAATTTATTTACCATATTAATCATGAAGTGTTTCTGTTAGATATCAAGCAAACATGCTATTCTTTAAAAGTTTCTATGGATTTTCTCAGATGTATGTTTTCTATTAGCATTAGCCTTAGAACAATTTTTCTTTAAAAAACTTTATGCTACAATTTTTGATCAATTTTTCATTATCTTAGAATTACTTTCAGGGATCCTTATTTTTCTTATTCTGTTATTGTTTCTGTAAGCAATTACTATAACACTTAGAAGTAGTAGCTGGAGAGATGGTTCAATGTAAAGTCTTTGCATTGTAAGCATTTACTCCTGAGTTTAGATGTCTAAGACTCAGGTAAAAGGCTGGATACGGCAGTGGGCACTTGTAGTTCCATGCTGAAGAGTAGAGCCAGGTGGAACCCAGAGGCTCATTAGCCATCCAGTCTAGACAAAAAGATGAGTTCCAGAGTCACGAAGAGATCCTGTCTCAGAAAATAGCAGCATTATTTATAGTAGCTAGAACCTGGAAACAACCTAGATGCCCCTCAACAAAAGAATGGATAAGGATGTGGTACATTGACACAATGAAGTATTACTTGGTGTTAAAAAACAATGACATCATGAAATTTGTAGGCAAATGGATGGAACTAGAAAGAACCATCCTGAGTGAGGTAACCCAGACCCAGAAAGACAAACATGATATGTACTCACTCTTAAATGGATATTAGACACAAAGCAAAGGATAACCAGGTTATAATCCACAATCCCAGAGAACCTAGGAAAAAAGGAGGACTCTAAGAGGGACACACATGGAGGGCCCCAGGAAGGGAAAATAGTTAAGATCTCCTGGGTAAACTGGGAGGTGAGATATAAGGGAAGGGGTGAGGGGTGGGAACAGGAGGAACTGAAATGGACGAGTGGAGAGAGGGATGGAAAGCAAGAGCAATGAAAGAGATATCTTGGTAAAGGGAACCATTCGAGGGTTAGGGAGAAACCTGGTGTGAGAGAAATCCCCAGGAATCCACAAGGATGTCACCAGCTAAGACTCCTAGCAATAGAGGAGAGGGTGCTTGGACTTACCTTCTCCTATAATCAGATTAGTGACTACCTTAATTGTCAACATAGAATCTACATCCAGTAATTGATGGAAGCAGATGCAGAGACCCACAACCAAGCACTGGGCTGAGCTCCTAGACTTCAGTTGAAGAGAGGGAGGAGGGATCATAGGCGCAACTGAGGTCAATATCATGATAGGGAAATCCACAGAGACAGCTGACTTGAGCTGGTGGGAGCTCATGGACTCTGGACTCAACAGCTAGGGAAACTGCATGGGACCTAACTAGGCCCTCCAAATGTGGGTGACAGTTATGTGGTTAGATCTCTTTGGGGAGCCCCTGGCAGTAGGACCAGGAGTTATCCTGGGTATATGAACTGGCATTTTAAAACCCATTCCCTATGGTGCAATGCCTTACTCAGCCTTGATGCGAGGGGAGGGGGGACTAGATCTGGCCCCAATTTGGTATGACAGCCTGTGTTGACTACTGTTAGGCTGTCTCTTATACACATCTAGATGTGTATAAGAGACAGCCCACACACTAATGTAATAAAAAAAAAACTTTTTAAAAATAAAGGAAGAAAATAAGGTGGTAAAAGTAGTGTAAGATACCCAGCATCCCCCTCTAGATTTCAGAAGCATGCACACATGCAAGCATACTCAAATGCACATGTGCCCACACACATGCATATACACCATCACTCCTCAACACACGAAAGAAAATGTAGTCTTACCATCCTAGTGGTAATTCATTCAAATTTGGAGGTAACTAACACATGTTACCAATTAAAACTTTGTACAGCTGTTCTCCTTTCCTCGAACACTCCATAAAAGACTCCTATACCTTTTGAAGGCTATAGAAAATATTATGGTAGTTCTATAATATCAAGGTTTTTTTTTTCATAAAATTAGTCTGGTGCTCCATCAGTGCCTTAAATTTAGTGGGCTCTAAAAAATATGTGCATAGAGTTTCTGATGGAAAAAGAAAGAGGACGTAGTTCTATCTTCAATTGGTAAATCAGTTTTTTATATCCATGTCCACTTTAAACTCATCAGTTGATTTCAACATTGATTATATGGAGGGGAATAAATTTTGCTCACTAAAGGATCCTGAAAGAAGTGCAAGAGACTTGAGTTAACCTTGAATTTCAGATAAACAATGAAAATTTCTGTGGGAAACTATGTCTAATATAGAATCTAAGATTTGCTCAAACAAAAAAGTGCTTGTATGAAAATCAATTAGCTATACTGCTACTTCTGCTAAGCCCTACACAATTTTTTCTAGATAAATGTTTTCAAGGTTTTCTCAAAATCTTTGAAATTGCTTAAGTTTCTTCTTTTTATTTTATTTTATTTTTTGTTGAATTGCTTAAGTTTCTTCTTTTTATTTTATTTTTTTTATTTTTTTTATTTTTTTGGTTTTTTGAAAAGGGTTTCTCTGTGTAGACCTGGCTGTTCTGGAACTCATTCTGTAGACTAGGCTGCCCTGGAACTCACAGAGATCTGCCTGCCTCTGCCTCCCTTGTGCTGGGATTAAAGGCATCTGTCACTACTGCCCAGCAAGTTTCTTATACATTACAAAATCACCAAGCTACAGAGTTCTTAATTGACTTTTAATTGCTCTAGCTTTTATTTTCATTTAATACTGAATATTTACTTCAAAGTAATGAGAGATATATGAAATTATTTTGCTTAAAGAGGGTCGTTTTTCACTGATAGTTCACTACTAAGTCTATTTCTACAAGTGCACCAAGCTGCAATATGCAGAAGAATTTTGTGTGGGCTAAAAGATGGTACAGCTGGTAAAGGTGCTTGCAGCCAATCTTGACAGTATGAGATCGATCTCCTTAAGTCACATGAGAACTGGACTCCCTCAAGTTGTCCTTCTANCATAGATTTATAAAATGGGTTAATTTAAGATGTAAGAGCTAGCTAGCGAGAAGCCTGCCAGGGCCATAGTTTAAAAATGATATAAGCCTCTGTGTGTTTATTTGGGTCTAAGCACCGTGGGAGCCAGGTGGCATCAGAGACCGAGACCAGACAAACTTTCGTCTACAGACTCAGGAGGGTCTGGATCCTAATCCACCGGGACCTGACTGTCTCTGTCAAAGGACTTTTAAAGGAATGCCAAGGGGTGGAGCAAAAGACCTCCCCCCAGCACAGCCAAGTGCAGACCATCTCAGATACTTGGTGACCATGCACATGGTCAAGCCATCCCCTAATGCAGCCCTGTTGTCTAAAGAAATCTCAGATCTAACTAGGAAAACTTTGTGGGCTCCCACAGACATTCACTCAGTGTTTGTAACCAGTAATTTTTGCATATTTTCTTTTTAAAATGTTTTCTTTGTTCTTGAGCATTTCATCAATGTATGCAATGAAATATGATCAGGTGTAACTCCATTTTCCCCTCCAACTCCCTCCATAAAACCTCCTCCAAACTCATGTCTTTTTTTAATTTTAACAATCAGGTAAGTCCAGTTAGTGCTGCCCATATGTGCATAGGTGAGGGGACACTCATTGGAACATAGGATCTTATAAATGGCCACGTCCTCAATAAAGAATGATTCTCTTTCCCTCAGCAATTATCGGCTGCCAATAGCTTCTTAGTAAGTGGAAGGGCCAGGAGAACATACACCATCAATACTAGAATTTTAGCAGGCTAGATCTTGTGCAGGTCTTGTGAAGGTAACCACATTTGCTACGACTTCAAGAGTGCAAATCAATGCCATGTCCAGAAGATAACATTTCACAGTACTCCTCCTCCTACCCTCCATACTTTCTAATATGTGTTCATTTGAATAATTACATCAGAAAATTCCTTCACACAACTGTAAAGGTCATGGAGTTTCCACATTCTAGATGGAATCTATGAGTAATTTTCCTGCAGCCAAATTAATCCCAATTGGTTGGAGTAAGTTGCACTTACTAATAGAACAGTAAATATAGGGCAGTAACCATCTAAGAATTGTTATTAACTATTTAAAACACTAAGACATTAAAGATAAACACTAGAACATCAAAAGTACTAGAAACAAACAACAAAATATTAAAGTATCAAAAACAAATATTAGAATATAGTGTGATCTTGGCTTAATTAAATAAGACAGTTATATAACTTTAAAGCCTAAAGTGCCAAGAGAGGCTCAATTCCCACAAACAACAGAAATCTGTCATATTCAAAATGCACACAGAAAGTACTCCTTCAGATTTCACTCCATTTTCTCCTTTCCATGAATCACGATCACCCACTATAGATAGATGGTAAGCATGGTGATGTCACCCTCAAAGGCCTTTTTCTAATACTCAGATAATGCTATTTTTATCTAATCAAAATTAATTCAATGACATACAGTTTATTTGCTTCTCTGTGTTCTCACTGTCATTAAATACATGATTAAACCGTCATTTATCTGCACTATTCTGATACCTATTTAGCTGGTTCTTTTGTTTTCTACAAATTCTTACTTGATGTCAAAAGCTATAGTTAAAAGAAATTAATCAGAAGTCGTACCTGAGGTGAATAAGGAAATATCTCAGTGGGTAAGAGTTCCTGCTACGCAAGCATGACGACCTGAATTTGGACCCCAGTACCTATGTAAAAGACATGTCTACATATGCCTGTAATTGCTGTGTAGTAGAAGACACAGACAAGAGATTCACTGGGGCTTACTGATAATCATCGATGCCCCAGGTTTAGTAAAGGATCCTGTCTCAAAGGAGTAAGTTAGAGGATGATAAAGAAGGACACTGGATGTCCTCCTCTGATCTTGGTGTGCACATGACCATGAGAGCTCCCCCCTCACACACATATATAGGCCTATATACCACTCACATACAATCACATACACATACATACACATAAATACACAAAGTTTAAAATTGATACTAGAATATGTATAACAGCCCAATGATAGCACACTTACATAGCATGAACAAGGCTCTGAGTTCAATACCTACACTGAAAAAATAAAAACTAAAAAACTCCCACAAAACAGTAGTACTTGCTTTAAAATAACTTACTCATAAATGAAAGGTAACAGACAAAAAAACATCATCTTGATTATAAATGCATCTGTATGTCAGTCCTTCCACATAGAACGTGACAAACTGTTAACATTTAATTAGCTTCCAAACATCTAGCCTTGCATTTCTCCAACTTATTTTCTGCCCTGGGAGTGCAATTTGTAACATACCAATGTGATCAGGTAATTCCTAACTTGAATTATTTATGTATCACCTACTTCTTAAATTAAGCTTTTCTATATTCATTTTAATTGTCAAAAGTATGCTTGGGAACATTGTGGTGGATGTCTCTAAAACCATTTTAGTGGATCTCAGAGCCAAAATTAATTTTTCTGATAATCTTAAAATGTTATTTTTTTACTTCTACACTCTCACAATTTTACAGTCAATATTTCCAGCCACTGCATAACTTCTGATGTAGAAACATGAAGAAATAAATATGAGAATCCAAATGTCTTCTATTAAACCAGAGAGTAAAACACATAAAATGGTCAAAAACAATGCAGATCTCCTCCTTAAATGTATTTTGTTTAGGAAACATTAAATATCTTTCATAAAATATACACTGTTTATGGTAATATGCAATGGGTTTATCATTAAGTAATAAACATTTTTCAGCTTTTATTTTTAATATGGCAAATACCACTAGACAAAATCCATATAAACTGTGATTCAGGATTTGCAATAATTTTTTAGTATAATGAGGTCTTGAGTTATAAAAGTTTGAGATCTTGTGCAATAAATCAAATTCAATTATGAGTTTGGTTTTTCCAAGCAGTGTACACTTATTCTTTGCTCCACACACACCAAGCCTTTTTTTTTTCTAC
>LZPO01097199.1:28805-66807 GCA_001675575.1 Neotoma lepida | reverse complement strand
TAGAACCTCAGGACCCATGTTCAAGTGTATGTGTCACCCTAATAATAGGGCTGCTGGGCTGCAGAGGGTTGGAGACAGATATGTCCTCAAATATTCTTGACAATCCTGCAGAGACAATCAGTGAGTTCTAGGTTCAGTGAGAAACTGAGTCTCAAAACATAAAGTGGAGAGTGACTAAGCCAATATCTGATATTTGCCTTGCATACATATATATGCTTTGCACATTAATATGAACATCTACATATGCACACCACACACACACACACACACACAACATAAATAGATAAGCAAGCAAACTGACTAGTTAATATAGACTTTTAAAGACTGAATGTTCTCAGCAAGAGATAAAAACCTTACCTTGACTATAGTATTATTTTGGAAGAATTAATGTAATGCGTACTTTATAGTTGATTTTCCTTTACAAAGAATCTGAATATCTCATCACAAAAAATAAAATACTGTCTACTGCCATTTTATTTATCTTCCAAATGGCTGAATAACATAGATCTTAATATACATGGCCCTTCTTTCCTATTGAGAGAGGCTGGTGGTCCTTGCTTATTAAAGGCATGAAGTGTAGATGCTGGGGTGCCAAATGGTCTCTTCTAAACACTTAAAAAGAGAGTCATTTTCATCATGCTCATGAATTCATAAACCCTATGGGGACAAATTCACCATTTTAACACTCATAAATAGTTTAGTGTTTAGGACTCACCAAGACACAACTGGTAGTATGTAACACAAATCTTAAAAGGTTTTATAATAAAATACCCAGAGCCAGATATTGGGGTGGAAGCTGAAAGATCAGAGAAACAGAACAAGACAGTCCCATTCTTACCTCTACCAAATCTTCAGCCTCAAGACAATGAGTTCCTGTTTCCTCATGCCTTATATACTTTTTTCTGCCCTGCCATCTTACTTCCTGGGATTAAAGGCATGTGTACTTCCCAAGCAAAGGCATGAGATCTCAAGTGTTGGGATTAAAGGTGTATGCCACTATGTCTGGCTCTGTTCCCAGTGTGGCCTTGAACTCACAGAGGTCCAGAAATATCTCTGTCTCCCGAGTGATAGGATTAAGGATGTGTGCCATCACTGTCTGATCTCTATGTCTAATCTAGTGTCTCGCTCTGTCCTTTGATCCCAAGATAAGTTTTATTGGGGTGCACAATATATCACCACAGTAGTGAAAGACTGGAAGACAGGAAATATGAGGTTTACATCCTGAATAGGATGGAACAAACAAAATCAATACACTTACTGAGCCCGTTGTATCTTCTTAGATTATCTCAGTACCAAGGAAAACTTGACAAGTTTCAGTCTTCAATTGTATTTGCAATTATCTGAGATCAGTTGGTATTTCTACTTTACATTAAATGAGAAAGTACAATAAAATTACCAGTGTGTAATAAAGATTTGAATTGTATGGATTGAAGGGTGGAAATAGGACAGTTGCTGTGATCATAATAGGTTTGGTATCTAATTCATTCTGAATGTGACATAATTAAAAATAGTATTTTGCCATAAAATTCCATTATCATGTTAATGTAGGCTGAAGAGGGACAATTACAGCATAAGAATTTTCTTGCATTCAGGCATAAGGAACATATGTCATAATTAATTATTGAAAATATTTAAAACACATTCTTAGGCATGTCAATAAAGGCATACAAGTGTGTTTTAAGTTGAGAAAAATCTCAAACTTTTTTTCTGGACAAAATTTAAGAGAAAAGACACAGGTATGCAGCTTTAAAAAGACAATGTTTCATGATCATGGGTGCTTTGTTGGAGGATATTTTCTGATAAAATCATACATGATATGCTAATACAGGCAAATTGCAATCTCACAGACATTTTTTGTTCTCTCACCAGGTGTGAGCTAATATTTAAGATCCTTGAGTCCTCAATGAAATTTGTGTGGAGCATCCCAGATTTTCTGAGGCAGAGGAATCATGAAACTCATATATAAAAACATGGTCCTTAGGAGATAAGAAGTAAATTTAAAAACAAAAACAAAATAGACAATGAGTATGAAGGCATCTACAACTACAGCAAAATGTTTACATAGGTAAATGTAGTGGCTGGCTGTTTGAGCCATGCCCTGAAGCACCACCCTTAGTAAGGTGGCAGGTAACTGTTACACCTGCCTATGACCTTGAGGTACATGCCCCTGGGGCATGGCCTCTGGGGTACCCTTAAGACCTGGGAGGCACATATGCTCTCTCTCTTAGCTACCTCATGATTTTGGATGCTGGAATGGACCAGGGCAGAGCTCTCCAGAAAATATCATTGGACCGTGCCTCACCCTTCCAAAATCCTGCAACAAATTCCTTTATTCTGTCTTGTGAGTTAACCCCCAAATAAAATCCTTTGCTCATTAAATGGACTCCGTGGATTGCTAGCAATATAATCACAATAATTCTTCCTTGTGTGCCAGAATGGCTAGAGATTCCAATTTAAAATAAGAAGTGGGAAGACTATCTATTTTCAGATAGAAATTTTCAGCTAATAAAAATATCATACACACACACTCACACACACACACACACACACACACACAGAGAGAGAGAGAGAGAGAGAGAGAGAGAGAGAGAGAGAAGGAGACAGAGAAACCATGTGGTTCACTTACTAAATTCCTGGATTCTCCTGCCTTTACCTTTTTAATGCTGGCATTGTAGGTATATCTCTCCAGCCCAAGCATGTGTTCATATCCCACTTCTGATACCAGGGCTGGAGAGATATGCCTACAATCCCAGCATTTACAAGGTGAAGGCAGGAGAATCCAGGAGTTTAGTAAGTGAACCACAGGTAAAAAATCAGGAAAAGAGTGGGATTCTTAATTCTCATAGATGAAGCTCTTGGAATAATTTTGCAGGGGAATTAGAGAAAGAAGTGATTACCTCAGAGAACATTTATTAACAATGACTCTAAAGATATATTTGCATCACAAGGCAATTCTTTCATATTCTTCAAAGTCTATCCAAAACCCAACATTGTTCACTAACCTCGCTGGTTTAACCTTGCTACAGGCTTCTATGGCAAAGGCAGCTCTTCTGATCCAGTTTTCCTGTGTTCCCAATATCCCCACATATTCTTTTTCTTAAAAACTTGATACAACAAACATACAGACAAAAAAAAACAAAAGAATTATCTTGATATAACCTAGTTGAATTATGTAGCTCTGCTGTTCCCAACCATTCATGTGGACTCCTTCTATTCACAGAAAATGGCAAGTACCTTACAGTGCTAGCAGGCCCTATGCTCTTCTTTTAATTTCCCACTGCTCATCTTCGCATCGTTCTTCTTTAATGGTCCTAGAGTTATTTCATTAACATATCAACTTCCTTCAGTCCTGAGTTCCATACATTAGATCTTTACCCCAAGGATGTTTGCCCTAGTATCCAGAAGGCTAAGTATCAGATAGTTTTCAAATCTTTGCTCAATAGTGTCATTTTAGTAGGTCATAATTTACCACCCTAATTAAAAGGTGAATATTTCTATAAACATGGAGACTAATAGACACATATATACAAAGACACTCCTTCTTCAATCACATATACACATATACATATTTGTAGCCAAAAATTTTCCTGTGTCCTGCCCAGTCCCGCAGCCACTCAGACTCAAGTAAACACACAGAGGCTTATATTAATTATGAACTGCATGGCCTATGGCTCAAGCTTCTTGCTAGCTAGCTTTTATAACTTAACTCATTTCTATTAATCTATAAGTTGCCACATGGCCATGGCATTACCGGTCTGCTGGCATCTTGCTGCTCCTTGGGCAGCAGCTGGCGTCTCCCCTTACTCTCCTTTCTCCTTTCACTATCTCTCTTGGATTTTTCCACCTGGCTCCATCCTGCCCTGCCATAGGCCAATGCACCAATGCAGCTTTATTTATCAACCAATCAGAACAACACATATTCACAGCATACAGAAAGACATCCCACAGTACATATTAGCCCAAATCCTGTAATTATATTCTAATAGATAGCATTTATTACATACTAATATACAATGATTTATTAATTTATTATGCTTTATGTTACTTTTATTTTAATCATATATGGAAGTATCATTTTCATGTCTTATTCATTGATATGTTCCCAACATCTTGAATAGTCTCTGACATTTGACAGTCTTTTAACTCATATGTGGAAGAAAAAAATGAATTACTGTAGTACATGAATGGACTCTATCCCTACTTTCTTATCTTTACATCTATAAGTTTAATACATATTAATAGTTAAGAGCCAGTTAGGCCTCTATATGAGGTTAGGGAAACTGACTCATACTAGCAAATGCAGTACAATCATGAGATACTACAAGGAGACTTATTTGTCTCCAGAGAGTCTCAAAATTGTCCCAGACATGATGAATTGGTTTTGATCCATGTGATCTACTTGGTGGATGGAGAAAAACAATTTTCAAAACATATTCTTTGACTACATATGCTATATAGTGAAAATATCCACACACATACACATGCACATGAACACACACACAATAAATGCAATTTTTAAAAAAGGAAAGTCTCATATTTTACAGTAATTCAATTTACAATTTGCAGTAATTTACATATTACTGCTGGAAAAAGTTTTGAGAAGATAGAAGGCAAACACTACCATAGATGGATCATATCTAGCATTATCAGGGAGCACACAATAAATACACATAAATAATGCTTAATTGATCAGCCATGATGACACATTCTTGCATTGGCAGCACATAGGAATCAGAGTCAGAAATGTTGGGGGTTTGTGACATCCTAGACCATAAAGAAGTTGTTTCAAAGGAAAATTAAGGATAAGCAATAAACATAGAGAATATAGCAAGTAAATTTTAGTTACTAAAAGTTTTCCTTGTGTTTTAAGTATTTCTTTAAATGTATTTATCATACACATTTTTATTCTAGAGCAGTTTCTACTTGCTTTTATTTGTTGACTAGTAAGTCTTTACACTCATTATTAACAAAAATGTACTTAAATGCTTTAATCATTAAATCATATAATTGCAACACATAATATTTGAGTGATTAAAGTCTTCCTAGTACTTATATTTGATCTTTACCACTACCATCAGAATTAATGAGTCTCTGCTTCAGTGTTAATTGCTTTCTATTTATATCAATTTGGGGAGGTACCTCATGAGTCTTGTAACTCTCTGAGTTTCCTAGGCATAGTAAGTTTTCATAGTTTTGTGAGTCTTCTAAGTTTCCCTTCCCTCCCTCCAAAGATATTTCAATTTGGACAGAAGTGCTGCACAACCAGGAATATCTACTGTATGGCCAGTTGTGGAAATACTGACTTTAGAACAGCACAACTTTAAGTTTGGAGGAAAGGGAAGAGTATCTTAGTGTACACAGATGTACACAGAAAGAAATGAAACTGTTTTGTTCTATGAAGTTCACAAGCTTGTAGAGATGTCCAATAGAAATATAAATGCACAAAGGGGGAACAGTACCCATCAATTTCTTGACTCCCAGCTCTAATGCACTCCTCTTTGTGATTCTGCAGCTGTACTCTAGATACTTCTCCAATTTTTTTTTCAGGAAAAGCAAAAGGTTACTGCAAAAGAAGGAGCCTCTTTCCTGGTCATTATAGATATTTTCTTTCTGATTTTAGTGGACTATAATTGCTACTCCTCTCAACAAAATCTGACAATACTTGAGAGGGCAGATTCCCAGTGAGTTTCAATAATACTTTGTGTGTGACTTCCTGTTAAGTTTTGTCTAAGCATCTTAGTGAGGCCAAAGAACACACAGTACCACTTATCATAGGAAAATTGTGAAGGTCACCCAGTGAATAACTTCTTTGGGAATTTTGTCAGTAGCTCCTGTCTTTGTAGAAGGGTTCATGTCACCCTGCTGAAGGACTTGCCATCACTTTACACAGACAGGCTAGTAGATAACTTCTCAGAAAACTTTATAGGTGTCTTAACAGGTTTGTAAATATTATTGGACTCTCTATTGGTGGTTTCACATCTAGAGCCTCAGTTTGTGGCAACTTAGCATATTTCTTAATTATCTAGTGGGCTTTGGCTACATTTTTAATGTGGAATTTTTTTTTCATATTGGCAAATACTTATTATCTCCAGATGATTCTTTGACTGGAAAATGCTTGTTTCCAACTGACACATTATAGAGCCCAAGGAAAGAAGTTACTCATTAACATATTTTATGGTTACATATTGTTCACATGGGGTGAGGATATTTATATAATATAGTGTTTTCTGGGTCTTCCAAAAATTAAAAATGAAAATTTCTTCTTCATGGTTTCTTACATAACACACTTTTTCAGTAGTGACTGTACTGAGTGTGATGGGGGAATGCAAATAAGACATTCCCATGTCCTAAACACCATAAGCTGAGCATGTCAGATGGTCTGTCAGTAAAGAATTTTAGTTGACTTTTAATTGGGGAGATTATCCAGGTCTTCCTTTATAAACAAAAGGATATATGCTAGTAGAAAACTAAGACAGAGAAAAGGACAAGATAAATGGGAGCCTAAGCCAGATTTGGCTCAATATTACAAGTTTTGAAGATGAAGAAATGGCAGAGAAGAGAGGTGTCAGGAATGAGGGAAGCTTTTTGAGCCTTGAAAAATGAGGGAACACATTTTCCCCTAAAAATTACCTAAAGAATAATGCCAGCTAATATCTTCACTTTATCCTGCTGGTACTCACTTATTTGGCTTTTTGACTGTATTAAATGTGAGAAAATAAATTTGCATGATTTCAAGTCACTAAATACTTGGTAACTTGCTACAGCATTAATAGAGAGCAAAGAATTGCTTAGCATGAGTGTTGCAGCTATGATTCGCCTGAAAGGATGCAAATAAGAATTTTGATTTTTCCTAAAATTCTGCACTTTCACTGGCATTGTGTATATCAAGTTATAGTATACTAAAGTATCTAATGTCTTCATTAGATACTTGTTTGTATATAACTGCTTGAAAGTATTTTAAAAGAAATATTTTAAAATTATCTAAAATGCATTTGATACATGCCTTGAAGATATTTATTTATTGCTTGATTGCTACCTAATCTTCAATTTCTTGAAGCAAAGTAGTATTCATGGTAGTACTGAATATCAGATGAGGAATGATACACTCTGAGTCTCTATGAACTAGACATTTATAATTAAAATGAATGTTACTCAGAACTATAATTAGGGGGAAATACACAATGTGGAAGAACCACTTTTTTACTTTAATTATTTAGAGACCGATATATCTTATCTAATAGCTGTGTCTGACCCCCTAAAGTTGAAATTATTCTTTTCTCTATCACATCAAATACTAAAATATTTGAATAATCACCACAGATTTCTCAAAAATTAACATTGAATTTGTCCTTTTAGTATATGTAAGTCCTAGAAATTACAATGATGTTAACTCTATAAATGACATAGTTTGTTTGTATTTTCTTCATTGCCTTATAGAAACAAAGACAAGTTATAGAAATGATAAAGGTAAACATTCTTCTTATCATGACATCATAATGGGTTATACTTATATAGTCCTTTGTGACATTGATGAAAATTATAAAAATGGAAACTGAAAATTCAGGAAATGGTCCTAAGAAGAAGCAATAAACAAAGAAAAATCTAGTCTATAAAACATATAAACATTTCAACAAGCACCAGGAAACTGTATGGTATTTTAAAAAAGACTGGTTTTTCCCTCACTCCTCTGTACTCTGTGCAGGAAAAACTTCACACCAGAGCCAGTGAGATGGTTCAGCAGTAGAGAAGCAGGAGATATTGGGCTAAGAATTGTTCACTGACCTCCACAAGTGTGCAGTGGCATGTATATGCCTGTGCGTGCACACACACACAAATTTAAAAGAAGAAGAAAGAAAAATGAACGTTAAGCCATAATAATATGTCAGCTCAGCTTCAAATGACAGAGGTCTTCTTTCCAAGAAGAACAAGATTTTAACAATTTCCCATTTTACCCTTCTCAAGCTGCCCTTTGCTGAAGGTAAATCCTGGATGAACCTTAGCAAAGATATGGGAGTTATATTGTCCCTTGCTATTTCAACCCCTCTCAAAAGTAGAGTTAAGAAATAGTGAGTATACACTGGCTATCATTACTCCTACACTTAGCTTGTAGTGTGACAGTTCAGTGACAGTCAAGCCCTTTTGTTTTTTCACAAGTTACTGTGATATATGCCCTTCATATATCAAGTCCTGGAGCATTAAAATGTTCTACTCAGAAAGAAGTATACAATTTTCTCCAAGCCTAGCTTCATACCTTGGGTCAGAGAATTTTCCTATTAGAAGAGGAAAGATGTGTAATAGACAACTCCTAATATTTTCTGGATGAACTGGTTTCCTTTGCAGATAATTTAAGTTCAACTTAAAAATAATCCATTAGTTGTGATAAAAATATGGTGAGAAGAGTTTTGTAATCAAGAGACAAAACAGCCTACACTGTAAGCTACCCAGTTTGCAGGAGGGAATCTGAAAATTAGAAAAAAACTGAGTGGAACTTTCCTGGGGTCAAAACAAATAATAAATGTTGACTTCAGAACTATCATTTGAAGAGAGTCACCATTTTGACTCCTTTGTAGAGGGATTTATTTCCAAGAGCATTGCTGAACACAGTTGAGCAATTGCTTGTAAGTAATGGAGTTATGGTTAAGAACAAAGACAAGTTTGAAAACCATAGCAATATCTCTCTCATTCTAGGAGGACTGTGGATGTTCTTACCTAATGGATTACCCATCAATAATAGTATATTAAGATTAGTATCTGGGCTGAAGGAAGAATAGATTTCACCAAGTAATCATGTTGCTCACTGAGCAAATGAGAATCAGGATTGAAGGGCAGGTCTCAGATTTGCTACAATGTATCAAAATTATATTCAGGAAAAAGCTGAGAGTGAACATAAAATGGAAATTGTTACTCATGTATTAGGAAAAGTAAAAAAGTAGAAATTGTTTCCAATCAGAAAGGATGGAAGCCAAGAAGAAATGAGATTTGAACAGATTAATTGGTTCTAAAATTTCAAGGTTACTGGAGATGCTCTTTTTACTCTGATATGCTTACCAGTTCAAGTATTTTGAAATAGACTAAAAATTCCCTGACAGCCCTTAAGGGGAGATAGTATATAGAAATAGACATGGAAGTTTGTGTTCTTGGGACTAGGTAAGGTCCAGGGTACATTCTTCCTAGCAGAGAATCTGCCTTTAGATGAAATTCTTGAACTGGGTTAAAAATTTCTAAGAATCATGAATTTCTTCTAAAGTTTGGACTTGTAGTCTTCCGTTATTATTTGTGTCTTTTTTGTCTTCTGGCTTAACCTTTTGTTAGCAGCAGCATATGAGCCATCCTGTCTCCGGTTATGGAGCAAGGGTTTCAATAGGAAGCTGTTTGTTCTTTTTGCTTGGTTGCCTTCTTAAGTCTCTATGCTGCTTATAGTTCTAATCACTTTACTAGATGTTGCAGCAACTTTTATCTTTTTCAAGCTCACCCCCTCCTCTTCTCTCCTCCATCCCTCTTCCTTCTCCCCTTTCTCTTCCTTCTTCTTTCTCTCCTTCTACCACCAGTCTCTTTTTCCAAACTTAGAATCTCAGAACTTTTTTTCTCTGTGTTCCTTTCTTTTCCTCATAGCTTCAGAAAAAGCATTTCTATCCAGCAATCTTGGATCTTTCCCCTCCATTTCTGTAGTGTATTTGAAAGTGTGTATTTGTGTGTGCGTATGTGTGTATGTGTGTGTGAATGTATGTGTGTGTGTATATGTGTGTATTTGTGTGTGCGTACATGTGTGTGTGGCTACTCACGTGTATGGTGTACATCAGAGTATGTATGTTCACATTCTTTATGCATGTACACATACACGTGTGAGTGCATGCATGTGGAAATCTGAAATTAGTGTTGGGTGTGTTCCTTAATCACTCTCAAGTTCACTTATTAACATAGATTATTTTATTGAGTCCAGAGCTCTCCAATTCTGATGAACTTAGCAAAAACCTTTGTCCAGGAGAATCATACCCTGTCTCTGCCTCCGCAGTGTTGAAATTATGTGCAATCTGAATGCCTGACAGGCTTTATTGTGCGCTGGAGACCCAAACTCTACTCTTCACACTTGTGTTTTATCCATTAAGCCATCATCCCAGCCCTCTGGAGAGACTGAGTAATCAAGTACTATGATTCCACGATTCCAAGATTGTTCTTTGTTTATTATGATTGCTTTGTTTACTTTGAGGAATTGGTAAGATTTATTTCCCCTATTTCTGCTAAAAAGACAGTGAATCTTCAGATTCCTTAAAGTGATATGAACAATTTAATAATTTTAATTATTTCATTCCATGGTAAAGAATAATTTTCCAATTATCTGTATCTTCTTTAATTTCTTCAATCAGTATTTTTTTACAGTTGTCATTGTAGAGATTGGTAAATTAAGTTTTAGTTATGTCATTTTGTGTGATTTTCATTTTTACCTGTTGTAAAAGGAATTTCTTCATTTTTGATATTAACTATTATCACATAAAATGCTGTTGATTATTACATGCTGCTCTTGCATCCACATCTTTACAAAATTTGAGGATTACAAAAACCAACCAACCAACCAAACAAACAAACAAATAAAAATTACATGCTTTTTTCCAACAAGCTATTCACCAGCTATTTCACTGCTCATAAAATAGATCCAGTTTTGTTTTGGTTTTGGTACCCTAATAGAGTATTACTTTTGAGTGCCACAATATCAAAAATGCTGCAGCACACCTAGTAAGGAGGCACACAGTAATTCATATTATCTTTAGTACTAGTATTAGTATAGGTCTCTTATCAATAAATTTGACAGAATAATTGGATAATTTCCCTTATTAAGGTGAAT
Source organism: Neotoma lepida (assembly GCA_001675575.1). NCBI lineage: Eukaryota > Metazoa > Chordata > Mammalia > Rodentia > Cricetidae > Neotoma > Neotoma lepida. The sequence continues at coordinate 55,967 of LZPO01097199.1, read as the reverse complement.
GTCACTCTGATAAATTATTTAAATGTCATGTTAAAGTGAGAATAATAATCTTTTTTTTTAAAAAAGCCCAAAGAACATACTTACTGAAACTTTCAGCAAGTAACTATTGGATCATGAAGAATATTGACATGGTTGTGGTTCTGTGCTATCATCTTTCTCTTCTCAAAATTGATCCCAGTTTACATAAGCCATAACTCCCGATTTTCTGGGGCCAGTCAGGAAATTGAATGAAAGTAATGAATTAGAAGTGGGAATAGTTTTTAGTTTCACAATATGTTAATCTATTATGCAAAATAAGCACTGTGGAAATTGCACTAGCATTTTTGAAGCCATACATTCCAATGATAATACTGAATAAAAAGAAGAAGGAGACAAAGGAATGGAAAAGGAGAGTAACAGAGGGAGGAAAGAAAGGAAGGAGGAACTTTTCATAAAATATGTTAGATGCTATGTTTTTCGGTGGGTTCCGAAATGCATGTATTATACATGTACATGCATTTGTGTCCTGTGTGTATGAGTGTGGGCATATGACCTGAGGTCAGGGGATGCCTCAGATATAGACCTTGGCTTTCCACCTTATTTGAGACAAGATTTTCTTCTTTGATATTGCAAATGTCAGGCAATTTGGCTTGTAAGCTTCTGAGTATTCTCCTGTCTAACCTTCCATATTACCATAAGAGCATTGAGATTATGAATGCGTGTTACCACACCAATGTTTACCTACATTCTGGGAGTGCAAACTCAGGCCGTCATGCTTGTAAATCAGGAGGTTTTTGCACTTAACTATTCCTGGGGCTCCTAGTGTCCACCTCAAACTTCTATATAAAAGGCCTCATCCCCTAGAAGGAGGCAATTAGTTAATTAATGAGAGTTCTGATCATATAAATAGGATAAGTGTCTCTGTTTTGACCTTTCCAGACTCTAGAACTGTTAAAAATGAATCTGTGTTATTGATAATATATTACTGATAATATTTACATTATTTGGTGTTATCATGAATGAAAGAAAACATCAAATTTCCCAATCCCTGTAGACATATTTCTTAAGGCATTGTTATTAAAAGAAAGTATGCCAGTAGGGTCATTATTGGTTGCTCATATATAATTAGCCAAAAGTGCATATGTTTCACTAACAGCCCTGGAAAATCCTAACCTTTTTTCAATGACAATTGAAGAAATACAATTTATTGCATTGTCAGCTTTTGTGTCTATATCAATGCTCCTTACTCTTATTGTAGTCAATTATTGAAAATATTGTGTTACCAAGTCATTTTGACCAGTACCTGGAAACATTACATAAGGCAAAAGAATTTTGTTTGAAATATTGTATTTTATGTTCAGAGAAATTTAAAGTGAGATTTTCAAAGAGCTAAATCACACCCAATGAAAGCTAAACCATGTTGCTCAAGATGAAATTTGCATTGGTTTGAACCAGTGATCATTTGATTTAGCATTGGTATATGATTCCAACATGGTCAATTCCTGCTATTCTATTGCTGTCAAAAACAACACAAAAGTATTTCTTTGTTTTCTAATTGGATCTTTCCGAAAACTAAGATATAGAACACAAATATGTAAGCCATAATTTCCTATAGAAGCTAAATTCCCTCCTGGTTCTGTCCTCATGTGATGACTAGTTTGCATTTCCTGTTATTTATTTGAAAAATCTCATGGCTTGTTTTGACACTGATATAAATTGTGTATATTACAGACCATAGTGAAAAGCTAAGCAGCTGAATTCTTCTAATTTACTTCTTCTGTTTTGTTGCTTATTTGCTATCTAGTTATGTTTTCTGGCTTTCATTGCCATAACAACTCATCTACCTTGTCCCCTAACACAAACACACACTGCTACAATACCAGCTCTAAAACAAGAAAGATTCTACATTTTAATTTATTTGAAGATCTCTTCCTAACATGATCTTTTAAAACCTCAGCAATAATGTTGAAGCATGAAATATTATTGACAGAAAAATGAACCAGAGAAATGAGACATTCATATTTGTATTAGTTACAACACAAGAAGAAGGGTTTATTTCAGGACCCAGTTTGAGAATGTACTGTATATCACGACAGGAAACTTGTGGTTACATAAACAAGAGGCAGCACATACAGACATTCACAGGTTCAAGCCAAACTGGATCCCAGCACTGAAAGTGGGAAGTTGACACATGATTCCATCCCTAACTAAGAACCTATGTGCGATTGATATTCACTGAAAAAAAAAAAAGAAAATTAGTTTCTCCATCATAGTCTCACAGGGTATATCAACCACACTTCAGAACAGGCCCTTGTTCAGGACTTGTTGACCAACACAAAATAAGCTCTGTGATTGTATAGCTGTGTGTGTGTGTGGTCCTTTTTTTAATTTTGATATGTTTTGGCTTATTGTTTGTTTACTTTGATTTTTAATTTTGTTATTTGTATTTTTTGAAAGAGGAAGCAAGAAAAAAAGAGAAAGGAAGCATGCACAACTTATTTGGGTAGGAAGTTAGAGAGGAGGAGAGAATTTTGGAGGAATTAGAGGATGAAAAGGCATGGTTAAAATACATTGTATTATAAATACTTTTATATATAAAAAGAAACAACATATATTTTAAAAATGCCCATTGTCCTTAACAATTTCAACAGCATTCAAAAGTGTAAGTTCATAATCTTTTCTAAAATTTGGGCAATATCTTTATTGTGACCCACTAGAACATCAGAACACAAGTCACACACTTCCAACATACAATAGCATAGAGTAGACATTCCAGTTCTGAAAGAGAGAAACTGGGACAAGTCAATGAAGTATTAGAGCAAAGTAAGACCAAAGCCCGCAGAACAAACACCACATTTTGAAGCTACATGTACAGTATTTAAAGCATATAATAGAACCATTGGAGCTCTGAATGACTTGAACAAAGCTCTTCCTTTCCAGCTCTGCCACTTGCAGCACACAGAGTCTCCCTTTTGTGACAAACTGTGTGCATAAAGCTTTCCTTGGCAGACATCCCATGGGCTTCACATCTACAAAATTCTGGGACCTTCTCTGCAACTTAGGTTTCACCTTCACAGCTTCACATCATGGTTTCTTGGGGCTACCTTGCAATAAATTTCATACTGATACATACTGCTGAGTCCCAAAAGCCTTCTAGAACCTTGATACAGGCCTCTATGACATCCTCATTTTTCAATCTTTTGTGTCTTCAAAGCCAATACTATGTGAGCAATACTACCAAATTCTGCTACCAGCTGAAGATATAGATGTATCTTCTACTCCTTGAACCTTACATCAGCCTCTACATGCCTTCCAAACTGACCCAGAGGAAACATTTCCAAAGACTAATGTTTTTGAGCAGGGAACTCCATTAATGGCTAGCTTAATTCAGGTTCTCTCCTTTCAAATGAATTTTGATTTTTCAGAATGTATTCTTTAACAGGTTCTGTCAGGGGAACTTTTCTGTTGCCCCAGTATAGACCAGAAAGTATACATACATACATATATACATGCTGCATCATACATACGTGTGTGTGTGTGTGTGTGTGTGTGTGTATGTGTGTGTGTGTTGCCTGCATGCATATCTGTGCGTCATTTATGTGTGTTGTGCATGTGGAGCCAGAAGAAGGTGTCAGAAACTCTGGGACTGGAGTTACAGTTGGATGTGAGCCATCATATGGAGGTTGGAAATTGACCCCACTGTTCTGGAAGAGCAGGCAATGCTCTTAACTGCTGAGCTATTTTTCCACCCTTCCAGAAGGTGTATTTTTAATCTTGATAAGCTCCTTAACAATTGTAGCTGCTTTCTCAGCATCTGTCTTGTTGCAAATTTAAACGTTCTCTCTTTCACATAAAAGGTACATTTTTCATATCTTTTGCCCCACTCATTCTCTTTTTCTCTGTCGCACTGCTGGCATAGATAAGAGCAGTTAACAGTAATCATGATGCATGGTGAAGATTATCCTGTCTTGTGATTTCCTCTGAAAAATAAATGAAAAACAAATAAGTCCTGTAGTTTTTAACCTAGGCTCACTCAAGTTCTCAGAACCTGGATAGATTGTATCTAGAATTGTTTCCAAAATATTACATGAATAGCCTCTAGCCCAGGACCTGACACAGTCCTTATTTTCCTCTAAATTTTCTTGAGTCAGTCTTCCACTGCCCATTTTTTTCTCTCATAATTCTTTTCTTCAAAATCCCTACCAGAAAGGTGAGTTAAATTTTGTTTAAAGAATTATAGGGCTTCCTTAGCCCAATTTCCAGACTCATTATTTCTCCTTGAAACAGTTACAAAGGTTGAAAAAAACCACACGATCAGACTTATCACAAGAATGATTCAACTTTTTGGTGCTAATTTTCTGTATCTGCTTCATAGTTGCTGTGACAAAATACCTGGTGAAAATATTAAGGAAAGAAGGGTTTGTTTTCGTTCAAAATATGAGAGCATACAGTCCACTGTGGCATGTGATGGTTGTTATTTTCAACTCCATACAATTTAAAGTCACCTGGGAAATGGGCCTCCAGGCACATTGGTGAGGGATTATCTTGATTATGATCATAGAAGTGGGAAGACGTACCAATTTTTGGAGGCATCATTCTCTAGGGAGAAGATCTTGTACATTATAAAAAGGAGAAAAATTAAATAAACTACTATATATGGATTCATTGTAGTGTTTTAACTGTAAATGTAAAGTGACTAGCTGCTTCATGTTCCTGTTTCCTTGGTTTTCCCCACCATGCCTATACCTTGAACTGTAAGATAAAATAAACTCTCCATTCCTTAATTTGTTTTTGGCAAGGTATTTATCATAGCTACAGAAAAGAAATGAAGAAAGCAGGGAACTTGTGGTGGTTTAAATGAGAAATCCCTCTAAAATATCAGGCATTACAACACCTGGTCTTCAGTGCCTGGGTGTTGTTTAGGGAGGTAATATATAGTCTTGATGGAAGAAGTAGACCATTGTGATGGGTTTTGATAAATTATAGCCTTACATCACTCTCAATTCACCCCCTTTGCTTCATTCTTGTGGCCAAAGATTTGCTTGCTCAGTTTTCTGCTCCTGACATCATACCAGCAGCTTTCTGCCATGCTTCCCTGCCATGATGGACTATAATTCCCCTGAGACTACTACACTCAAAATAAACTTTCTTCTGTAAATTGGTTTTGGTCATGGTATTTAGTCACAGCAACAGAAAATTAAGTAATATAGAACTCATTTTGGTATGATTTTGAGGTAGCTAGTCACATTGCATCTACAATCAGATATTACACATATATAAATACTAGTACTCAAGTTGTTTTCTCCTTTATGTTTATTTACTCAAGTACCATATAGCCCATGCTATGCTGACCCTCATGTTTAGAGTAAGTCTTCCATTCCAATTAACTTAATGAAGAAATATCCTATCAGGTATATGCACATCCCTGTTCCTTGTGAATCTATTCATAACAGCTATGGAAAGGGATCAACCTAGATTTTCATCAGCTCATAAATGGTTAATAAAAATATGGTACATATAAACAATGGAACATTATTCAACTGTAAAGAAATATGAAACTATGAAATTTATAGGTAAATGGATGGCACTGGAAAAAATATACTTAATGAAGTCATTTGGGCCTCCAAATACAAATGCCACATGTTCTCTCTCAGATGAGGATGCTAGCTTCAAATTTTCTGTTTAGCCTGGAGTACATGTGGAAATCAGGAAACTAGTGTAGGTCAGTGGGTAATAGCATTCATTTACGGAGGTAGAATATTATAGGTGAGAAAAAAGTAGAGAGGAGTCATACTTGGAGAAGAAATGTTCAAGCCAGTAGTAGAATTGTAGGTATGGGGAAATAAGGGCACAAGGGGCTGAACAAAATGAAGTGTGCATAAAAAAGCTACATAAGAACTTTTAATCTTACTACCAAGTAAAAAGTATAATACAAGGGGATAGTAGAAAACAAATGACATAAAATAATTAGAAGGGGGATACTGAGCTAAAAGATTTAAGGAGGGATGGAAGTAAGAGTTGTGAAATGCCACTACAGTTGTTCCTGGAGCATATCATGACAAGACTGCAATGTCCGTGGGTCAGTAAAAGGCACAGAGATGAACCATTCTGGAGATAGCTTCAAGGAACAGCATCTGCTTTAATACATGTGAACAATTACTTATGTAGTGGAAGCATATTGACTATGATTAGTTAACACATTACCTCCAATTGGACAGTGAGCACTCATATCACTAGGGTCTCTAGGCGAAAGAAGCACATTAAAGGGGACATGGAGAGTACAAACTAAACTCAGCAGCAGGCTAGTTACTGGCTATTTACACTAATTCAGAATTCAGCATTCTGATTTCAGGAAAACTCAGGAGCGTGGTGTGCCATGCTTCTTATTTAGAAATGGAATTTGCCAGGTAGGCTAACTGCCAAGTCATGCTTGCATTTCTCCTACAGGGGAAAGGATATGTAGTCAGGGCTTCATGAATATTAAGGCTGTATAAAGAAGCCTTATGAATTCCCACTAGCTAAGCTGATTAAATACATAGGGAGTTTGAATAGAACTGTCCTGCATGGACAAGCAACATTGTTCTCAGAGGACATGGATTAATAAATGAAAAATCTCAATACCAGGTTATTTCTTCTCTAAGAGTCATTGATCAAAGGATGAACAAGAGGCACACAAAATAAGACAGGATATGGTCATTGTTCTTGATGGCCCATCATAACTATACTGTAAGGCACTGTTTATAAAACATCACACATTTCAGTTGTTGGACATATAAAAATCAGTGACGAATGGACTAGTAAACTGTCCCAGCTGGCAAAGTGAGTTTTGGAGAGCACTACACAGGTTTCTGGGGGAGAAAAGACACAAGGAGTTTTATGGTGAGCTGGATATGCATGCTGCAATTTCAACGTGCCTGAAAAGCTATGCCCACTGGTACAGTAGTGGAGAGACTGTTTATGAGATAACCAATGTCAATCTTCAATAGATTTGAGGGCTGCTCCACCAGAGGGAATTCATACATGATACTATAAACATGATCAAAGCCCATATCTAGGGAAGCCATAAGCCGTAAGGGAGAACATATTGATGTTGTATAGTCATGCTGTAAAGCCTACTTCTAAATTTTTGTTTATAACCATATATTGATGCTGCTCTTATTCTTGGTCAATGGTACTTTTTTATTGCAGAAGGTAGTGGTTAATACAGAGATTTATAATTGTTAAAAATGTTGAGAATAAATGACTGAATTCTCAACCATACAGGGAACACTCCCCAAGAATCAGGGAACATCATGAAAGAATATAAATGCTGGACAATGGGAGGAAGTGCTGTGAAAATCTGGCCTCTGGATAGCACATGGTTGCTATACACATGAACTCATAGCAGCTGTGGTTAACCACACAAGGTCTTTAAAAGATCAGGAGACTTAAGAATTCCTTCATTGGAGAGTAAGTGTTTCCATATGCCCCACCCTAGCTGTGGAAGTAATGGCAGTTGATGGATACTGAGAAAGGGAGAATCATCTTTCTCTGTGGGGCCATCTGTCAGGAGGTTGCCTATGTATCAGTGGATGACTTTCCCCATGCATATAGGCAGTGCTAATAGGACATTGTGGGCTCTTTTTTTTTCTCTTTCTACTCTGGTACAGAGTATATCCGTGTAACATTGGCTCTCCTTGAACTCACTATGTAGACATGACTGCCCTCTATTTCACAGAGATCCACCTGCCTCTGCCAATGGAGTTCTGGGATTGAAGGCATGTAACATTATTCCTGACAATGAGGGCTCTTTTGAAAAGAAGGCATGCAGTTGGAAAAAAGGTGGGAGATATCTTGGTGGTTGAAACATTTTACACATGAATGGAACTTAAAAGAGAAATTAATTTTCCCCTCAGAGGTGTCCAGAAGAATGCAGCAGAGGTGATTCTATATCCTGTTAAGTTGACAATCAATATTAACCAACACAGTATTTATCCGAACACCATGAGTATGTACAGCTTACTGGTGAAAGCCTGTCTATAGAGAGCAAATGTTAGCCATTGCTTTATGAAGATTGTCCTTGAAATACTTTCAGTCCCATTGTTGGGGAGTTATAACTTTCCCATTAACTTTCTTTAAGTACAATGAAGAATTTGGATTTAGTCTTGAAATAATTTTTCTGTTTATATTGTCAGATATTATTAATAGATTTAAGCCTGTTTTCTTGAAAAATCTTAGGTTACACTTGAATTGTTTCTTATCCCTTTAATGCCACATGACTCATTGCAGCATTTCAAGTGTAAGTACCTTTTTAAATTAGAATTTTGGATAAAACATTGAATTGTTAGTTAATCTTTGTCTTTTCTGTGGCTGTTATAAAATACTCTGACAAAAATAATATTTAGTATATTGGGCCAAGGGACCTCTTCATGCCTTTGAGTTATTTACTTACTTAGTATAAGGAACTTCCCTTAGGATGGGAAGCTTTTACCTCCCTTTAGATTATCCTGTATCTTTTTAAGAAGATCTTTTAAGTGTGTTTGTGTGTGTGTGGTCATTTTGCCTGCTATATGCCTGTGGTGAGCTGTTTGCATGCAAGTGACCATGGAGGCCAGAGGAGGTTATTGGATACTCTGGAACTGGAGTTACAGACAGTTGTTGGTTGCCATGTGGATGCTGGGTACCAAATTCAAGTCTTCCTCAAGAGCAGTAAGTACTCTAAATTGCTGAGCCATCTCTCCAGCACCTCATCTTGTTTCTCAATGAGCTTCCTTGAAGTATGCAATATTTTCACCTCCTCTTAGAACATCCTGCTCTTTCATCTCCATTTTAAAATACTGAGACCTAAGCAACTTCCTCCAAGATGGAAGGTTTTAAGACGAAATGACTAAACAACAGAGATGGAAAATACAGTGGTTACTTTTAAATAGCAACTTGGCATAAATAGAATCACTTGGGAAGGGAATCTCAAAGAGGAATTGACTAGATCAGGTTGGCTGGTGGGTTTGTCCGGGGGAATTATTTTGATTCCATTGGTTGAGCTGGGAAGACTTACCCATTCTGAATGGCATCACTGTCTAACTGGGATCCTGGACTATATAATATATAGAAAGACCCTGAGTATAGGCAGGCATTTATTGCTCTCTGCTTCTTGGCTAGGCATGAAATTTGATCATTTGCTTCAAGTTCCTGCTGCTGTGACCTCACCACTATAGTGGATTGATCTGAAACAGGGAACCAAAATAACCATTTTCCCATAAGTTGCTTTTGTCAGATAATTTTATCACCAAAGCAGAAAGGAAACAAAGATATTAGCTATGAAACTCAGTCTAACAGAATAACCTGTAAAGTACTATTCAAGCATTGAATATCACCATGTGTATAAAAAAATATTTTACTTTGCTAGTTAATGGTCCAAAATAACTACTTGACATTCTCTGAGGACCCACCAGTCATATATCAGGGAGTTTAGCTGACGCTACAATATTTAAGTAGAAAGCAGAAGGATGCTTACAAGTAAGGAGTAGAAAATTTTACTCATTCACTGTGGATAGTGTTCCACCTTTTATTTGTATGAAACTCACAACACAAGAAGTAATTCAGAGAAATCACCCAGACAAATAATCCAGGCAGGTTAATCCTCATTCAGAATATTCTTTGGATTTCATAATTGTATCATTGTCTACAAACTGCCAGGAGATGTGATTTGCTTCACATCCTACCAATCTCACAATAAAAAAATTTAAATATTTGCTAATCAAACAGCCTAAGAGACAAAAACATAAAATGTCCCTCAAATGGATGACAAGTAAATGCACATAAAAATAGATCAGTTCCTAAAGTAGATCTACAATAATTCTTCTATCTATTCTGGGTATGGCTAAAATCCTTTGTGTGTGTGTGTGTGTGTGTGTATGTGTGTGTGTGTACATTAAGCTATCTACCATCATTGCCACTTCTCCACCAGTGAACATGTTATCTTTAACCATAATGCCTGATATTTGGACATTTACCAATTATTTCTGATTAAATCTGCCAGACAGCTATGTGATTGTTTTGCTCTTTGATTATTTTATAACTTTAAGATTGCATGACATTTGCCTTCTTCCTGGTTGGTGGTCAACTTGCAATGCAAAGCTTTATCCTGACTGCCTTTAAATTGTGAATATAAAAGGGGAGGTAGTGATGTAGTGAAACCAAGAGATGAGAGATAAAGAATGTTTGGAAAATAAAAAGCTAAGGGTTTGACTCCCTTAATTCCTATACTAGTAAATGTTGGCCCTGAAATTACTGAAGCAACTTTGTGGGTTATAATCAAGTGTTATTTTTCCTGATTACTTCAGTACTAATTAGGAGGTGCCTGCCTACCCTAAACCTGCATCTAATTAGAAATATCTGTGAAGAAGGTACTTGCATATCTTTCAAGTCATATTATGTCATGAGGATATTTGAGGTAACGAAAGATGACATTTATTATAAAATAATAATGTATCACATTGAAATCAGCAGTCATCAGAAACTCACAGCTGTAGATTTTGGAACCAGTATTAATTGATAAGACACAGTGACTTTGCCTCGTGAAGCAAATCAGAGCATGAAGCATAAGGAATGTAAATATGAAAAGTCAGGATATCAAAGGCCAATGAGTGGTAGAATAATTTATTCAAGATCACTCCACTTGTTGACTGAGTGGAGAGGATTTCTATGCAGAAAACCTAATTTTAGAATAATATCTCTAAGCTCATGAGCTTTATCACACTCTCAAGATAAGTGTATTCCTATTAAAGTAAATGTGCTCTCGTGCATATATATGCAACAGTAGAGTCAGAGTTGGAGCAATAGTGATTTAGCTAAGAAAATCAAAATTCTCTGAAGAGCCTGATATAACTCTTAAGGAAAAGGGTTTTTTGTTAATAATCAAAATTGTAGCTCTAAAAACAATAATGGATTTCAGCAGCAGTTTTGCTTCCATAATGGAAACTTTGATCTACAGATAAATTTAACCAAGATAAAAACAAAGCTTAATATGAAAGCCAGAAGAATTATATTTTTTAAGTAAGTCTAGTCCCTGAATCAGATAAAGACACAGCTACATATGTAGGCAGTGTGAACCATCCTTTTCATACTATGCTGTATATCTGACTCTGGTTAAACCTAGGTGACAATATCCACTGTCCTAGGTTCAGAGAAAAACATTTTGATAGTGAAAAATATGAAAAGAGAAACAGGATGTTGTATATGTAAGAAAGCCTATGTATTTTTATTTTTTTACAGTAAGTAATCATTTGGAACTGAATACCTCATGTCTGTTACTCAAAATTTTAACCAATGACTTGATATTTGCATTACAGAAAGTATTTGAAAAATATTCTCCCTTAGTCCCTCATTTTCTTGATGATATCTAGGTAGGTGAGAATGCCAAGTGTAGCAGAGAATGCCTGTAATCCTAGCAACAGGAAGCTGAAGCAGGAGTAGTCACATCAGTTAAAGGCCAGCCTGACTGCGTAGTGAATTCTAGGCTACTAAAAGGTATTATCTCAAAAACAAACAAACAAAACAACAAAAAGGAAAAACTAGGATAAAAAAACATAAAAAAGAAATGAAAAAGCAATTAGTACAAATAAAATTAATATGAATTTTAATAGTTTGTGAAATGTGGTGCCTCATTGTATTTTGTTGAAACAATCTCACTCTTTTGATGGCATATACTATTGTTTCCATTTTATAGATGAGAATACTGAGGCACAAGAAATTTTTACATTTTTACTATAATCAAAAAGAGGTAGATATGAGATTTGAAAGCAAGTTTTTTGATATAGATGCATTGCTGATTCATCTCTCAAGACAATTTTCATTGTCACATATTCATTGTACATTGTACTGGATGGTTTTATGTGTCAACATGACACAAACTGGAGTCATCAGAGAGCAAGGAGCCTCACTTGAGGAAATGCCTCCATGAGATTCAGTTGTAAGGCATTTTCTTAATTAGTGATTAATAAGATCATCCCATGGTGGGTGATGGTCCTGGGTTCTATAAGAAAACCCACAGAATCCTGAGCTCATAGGGGCTCAGAGACTGAACTGACAACCAGAGAGCCTCCATGTGATTTATATAGGCCTTCTGCATATAAGTTCCAGTTGTTTAATCTTGTGGGACTCCTAACAGTGGGAGTAGAGGCTGTCTCTGACTTTTGCTAGTTTGAGTAGGCAAGCTGAGTAAGCCATGAGAAGCAAGCCAGTAAGTAACATCCCCACACAGCTTCTGCATCAACTCTTGCTCCCAGAATCCTACACTGTTTGAATTCCTGTCCTGACTTCCTTCAACAATGAACAGCAATATAGAAATGTAGTCCAAATAAACCCTCTCCTCCCCAAGTTTCTTTTTATTCATGGTGTTTCACTGGAGCAATAGAAACCCTAACTAAGATAATAGTGCTGAACTTTATATGGATAAGGTTTCTTTAAAGCATATCATTCACTTTTCTGTAATTCACCCTCATCCTATTATCTCCTCTAGTCCTCTCTCCATAATTTTCCTTTCTGCTAGTCTCAATTCCCCTAGTCACCATGTGTTTGTGGTTTTATGTATTTGTGCATATGTAGCTGCAAAGTTTAGAAATATATAGTTTCAGAACCCACAAATGACAGGAAATATATAAGAATGATCTTTTATTTTATTTTACATCACAACCTCAGTTTTCCCTCTTTCCTCTCCTCCCAGCCCCTACCTACACACTTCCCCTCTGCTCCCCACCCAGCTACTCCTCCTCTTTCCTAGTTTCAATTCAGAAAAAGGCAGGACTCCCGTGGATATCAACAGAGCATGGCATATCAAGTGGCAGTAAAACTAAACATCCACCCTCATATTAAGTTGGACAAGGCAACCCAGTAAGAGAAATAGGTTCCCCAACCTAGCATAAGAAACAGAAATAGCCTCTACTCCCACTGTTGGGTTTCGTACAAGAAGGCCAAGATACACAACTGTCACATATGTGCAGAAGGCCTATGTGAGTTGCATGCAGGCTCTCTGGTTGTCAGTTCAGTCTCTGAGCCCCTACGAACCCAGGTTAGTTGATTCTGTGGGTTTTCTTGGGGTAACATTGACCCCTCTGAGTACTTTCCTTCCTACTCCTCTTTCACAGGATTCCCCAATCACTATCTAATGTTTGGCTGTGTGTTTCTGCATCTGTTTCCATCATTTGCTAGATGAAGCCTCTCTGATGAAAGTTGAACTAGGCACCAATCTATGAGTGTAGCATAATATCCTTATGAATTATTGCATTACCTTTTTTCTGCCCAATCATGTTTGGGTCTACTCTAGGTTTCTGGGCCATCCAACATCTGGGGCCTGGTGCTCCAGGCAGTGTCAGGGGTGGGCTTTTGTGACATGGGTCTCAGGCTGGACAAGTAGTCATTGATTTGCCACTCCCACAATCTCTGTACCGCCCTTACACCAGCACATTCCTTAGGTAGGGCAGACTGTAGGTTGAATATTATGTGGCTGGGTTGGTACCTCAAACCCTCCACTAGAAGTCTTTCCTGGTAAGAGAAAAGATGGCCAGTTCAGACTACATATCCACTATTGCTAGGAGTTTTAGTTGAGGTCATCCTGGTAGATTTCTGGGAGTTTCCTTTACACTAGTTTTCTACCTCACCCCCAAAATGCCTCCACTGTTCCAATCCTCTCCTTCAGTTCTCTCCTCCTTCACCACCCCCACCTGATCCTTCATGTTCTCTTCCACAACCACCTCCAGTCCCCCCACAAAATCTATGCTATTTTCCCTTCCCAGGGAGATCCCAGCATCTCACTTGAGCCCTCCTTGTTACCTAGCTTCTCTGGGTCAGTGGATTGTAGCATGATTATCCTTTACTTTACAGCAATTATCTACTTATATGTGAGTACAAACAATGTTTGTCTTTCTGAGTCTGGGTTACCTCACTCAGGGGGATTTTTTCTGATTCCATCCATTTGCCTGCAAATTTTGGATGTCATTGTTTTTAACAGCTGAGTAATAATCAATTGTGTAAATGCACCCCATATTCTTATCCATTCATCGATTGAGGAACATCTTGGTTGTTTCCAGTTTCTGGTTATGATGAATAAAGTTGCTATGAACATAGCTGACCAAGAGTCCTTGTGGTATGATGAAATGTCCTTTGGGTATATGCTGAAGAATGGTATAGCAGGGTGTTGAGGTAGATCTATGTTGTGGAATATTATTTTAAGACTTGTCACATTCGTTTATGCAGTGGAATATTTGTTTAATGGTATGTTGCATTTGTTTAACTCTGTAAAGCTGTGTTACTTTGCCTGCCTAAAACACCTGATTGGTCTGATAAAGAGCTCAATGGCCAATAGCTACGCAGCAGAGAGAAATAGAAGGGACAGCTGGGCAGAGAATAAATAGGAGAAATCTAGGGAAGAGAGTGAGGATCAAGAAAAGGAGTAGGAGAAGAGGGTGCTAGGGGCCAGCCACCCAGCCACACAGCCAGCCAGAAGTAAGAAGGAAAGAAAGATATATAGAATAAAGAAAAGTAGAAAGCCCAGAGGCAAAATGTAGTTAAAGAGAAACAGGATAATTTAAGTTAGAAAAGCTGTCAAGAAACAAGCCAAGCTAAGGCCCAGAATTCATAAGTAAGAATAAGTCTCCATGTATTTATTTGGGAGCTAGGGGGCAGGCCCCAAAAGAGAAAACAAACAAACAAACAAACAAACAAAAAACCAAAAAAACTACATTGTGGCACACCAACATGAGGTTCAAATATCTACCCATGGCATGAGAAAGCTGGAAATAAAGAGAAAAGAAAAAAGAAAAAGGACACAGCTCCTTTAAGAGGTGCTGCTATTCAGTAGGCAACATTAAATAGAAACACAAAACTAAGTAAAAATGTCTGTGGCAGTACATGGACTGGCTTCCTAGAGCTAAGAAAGTTGAATGCAGTTGCTGATCAAATGCACCACCAGAGCAGGCCTCAAGCTTAAGGCTTAGCTTTCATAGACAAAGACAGGGGCATAGCCAGCCACTAGAGACAGCTGAGAACCAGCTATGGCTTAACAGTTTAAAGTTTGCTCACATGGTCAAAGAAGGCTAAAAGATATGCAGTAAAAGAGGTCCACATGGAAAAAAACTTTAAACAGTTTCAGTGTGTTTAAAAATGTGCATAGGCTTAATAAAGAAAAGAAAAAGCTTATAGACCATTATAGAAAAATTAAATAGTTTAAAAATAGTAAAGTATTTTTTAAAAAGTCTTTAAAGAAAGAAGTAAAGTAATAAAAGGACAAGCCATATAGAGATGGGAAATGCACAAGGAGTCTGCATTGTGTATGTTATTATGTTGTCTTTGATTTTTTTTATTGCTGATAAAAAAAACAGCTGCTGAGTGACATGGGATTGAAAGAGGGACTGCCAAAATAAAACAACCTAGATGTTTTAAGAATATAATAATGTCTTATCTTTAAAGTGGAAGCAAAAATGTTTTGCTTTGGGGAATAGATTATGCTTTGTTTCTATAGGAAATGAAAGGCTGTGGATTTTTTCAAGGTTAATATAGATCAGGTTTGATCAGAGGAGACCCCTTGAAAATCCTGGATGAAGACAAAAAGAAACCTAGAAACCTAGAAAAACTACAAGACAGGTGACATATATTTTATCTGCTCAAATATAAAACAAAAAAAAATCACCGTTGGCTGGCTTATGTATGATGCACAGTCCATACTTGTATTAATGCAGATATGTATGTTACCTTAGAAAATTTGTGTGTTTTCAGAGCAAGGGGACCAGACATCAATGAAGGTAGGAAGTCCAGGTGATCAGCCTTTCAGAGTGCCTCTGTTGCAATTTCCTCAGAGTTCTGCATCCAAAACAGCTTCAAGGCTCCTGGCTGAGATGGTCAAGCCTCAGAGACTACTGTAGCCAAGACAGCAGATAAGGCTTGTGCTTTCCTATTACACAGGGACTGCACAACATATGTTATAAAAGGTTTTCTCAGGACTTGGCCATTATTTCAATTTTCTCAGGTTTCATAAAACAATGCCTGTCCACAGAAAACAGGAAGCAGTGCAGAGAACACAATGCCCAATTCCCTAGAGGTCGGATGTAGATATTTTTTGGTTATTTGGTGGGTTATGGATGTTATTATCACTTAAGGGAATATAGGAATATAAGATAAAAAGACAGCTATTAACCTCAGATACTTTGCAGTGACATGGATTTTGGTATATGCAAGTTTAAAGTTATTTTTGTTATACTGTATATATGTTTCTACTCTTGTTTGGGGTATTGTGCTTATGCAGCTCATTTAAAAATGCAATACATAATTAAGAAATGAGGTTAGTAGTTAATCTATAACAATCACACTTGTAGCCACATTAGGTATGCTTTCAAGTTTAAACAGGTGTATTTTAGATAGATAGATGATTATCAAACACTTCAAAGACCTACAGAATATGGCACCGAAGATGGTTAATAACTTAAGGTTTTTCATGACAATGAGACACATCTGCTCCCAGCAGCACCAATTTACTTCATAAAAGGATGGTGGGCATCAAAGAAACTCCATATGGAGTTTTCTTTCAATGTGGTAAGACTAACCATATGGGCAAGAAACTGTTCTTTCCTTGACTGCTGGCAGTATGCTGTATAGATTGGACAAGCAGGACATAGGGAAAATACTGTTGAACTTAGCCAATACAAGACAGTAAAGTTCTTCAAGATTCCAACTTCACAGAAAAGTCTGGCAGATATTCTGCAGGACACAGAGGAAAGCAACTGAAGAACTTTGCCAATACAAGACAGGAGAGTTCTTCAAACTTCCTGCTTCACTGAAAAGTCTTCCAAATATTATAGCCCTGTAAGCTGAAGATGGATACCACAACTTTGCAGAGGAACATTGGTTGACTGTCTAGGAAGCAGGATGTCTCTGTTGTTAGGTAATATTACATCCTTCTGGGGTCTTTGATGGAGTTGAAGATTAGATATAGTTGCAGTTTTCCTTAATTATGATAGAAATTAAATTAGGTATAAAACTTTGAACTCACTAAGATAGGATAGATATTGGAATATTTTCTCTAAATTTGCCAGACACAAATGGACTGGACATTGTGAATGCCCTTACTTGATAATTTTTTCTTATTGTATATTGTCTTACTATGTTTAATTTAAAACTCTTTCCTTTTATTTAGACAAGAAAGCAGAAATGTTATGGAATATTAGTTTAAGATATGTTATATTTGTTTATACTGTAGAATATTTGTTTAATGATGCAAAGATGTGTTGCATTATTTTATGTTGCATTTGTTTAACTCTGTAAAGCTGTGTCACTTTGCCTGCCTAAACACCTGATTGGTCTAATAAAGTGCTGAATAGCCAAAAGCTACGCAGGAGAGAGAAATATGTAGGGTTGGCAGGCAGAGAGAATAAATAGGAGAAGAAATCTAGGAAAGAGAGTGAGGATCAAGAAAAGGATAAAGAGAGGAGGATGCCAGGGGTCAGCCAACCAGCCACACAGCAAGCCATGGAGTAAGAAGGAAAGAAAGATATATAGAAAAAAAAACATGGTAGAAAGCCCAGGGGCAAAATGTAGTTAAAGAGAAACAGGATAATTTAAGTTAGAAAAACTGGCAAGAAACAAGCCAAGCTGAGGCCAAGCATTCGGAATTAAGAATAATTCTCCATGCATTTATTTGGGAGCTGGGTTGTGGGCCACTAAAAGATTAAAAATGCAAATACAGATCCCTATTTTTTGAGAAACCTCCATATTGATTTGCAAAGTGGCACAATTTTGCACTCCCTCAGGTAGTGGAGGAATGTTTCCCTTTTTCCACATTCTATCCAGCATGAGCTGTCACTTTTGTTTTTGATCTTAACCATTCTGACAGGTATAAGATGGGAATCTCAGAGTCATTTTGGTTTGCATTTCTCTGATGGATAAGGATGTTGAACATTTCTCTAAGTGTTTCTCAATCATTTGAGATTATTCTGTTGAGAATTTTCTGTTTACATCAGTACCCCATTATAATTGGGTTGTTTGGTTTCATGATGTCTAGTTTCTTGATTTATTTACATATATTAGAAATGAGATCTTTTTCAAAATGATGTAGGGTTGGTGAAGATCTTTTCCCATTCTATAGCCTACCATTCATTTTGTCCTATTGCCAGTGCTCTTTGCCTTACACATGCTTTTCAGTTTCATGAGGCACTTGTTATTAATTTTCAAATTTAGTGTCTGCACTCTTGATGTTCTCTTCAGGAAGTTGTCTACTGTACTAATGTATTAATATGGCCAAGGCTATTTCCCACTTTCTCTTCTATCAGGTTCAGCATATCTATATTAATGTTGATGTCTTTGATGCATTTGTACTTTGTTTGCAGGGTGATAGATACAGAAATATTTGCATTGTTCTACATGCAAACATCCAGTTATGCCAGCACCATTTGTTGAAGATGTTTTCCCTTTTCCATTGTAGAAATTTGGCCTTTCTATCAAAAACCAGATTTCCATAAGTGTGTAGATTTGTAATTAGGTTTTCAATTTGATTCCCTTGTTGGACCTATCTTTTTTTTTTTTTTCAAAAACATGTGGTTTTTATTACTATAGCTTAGGAGTAGAGCTTGAAATCAGGGACAGTGGTAACTGTGAAAGTTCTTTTATTGTACAAAGTTTTTTTTTATCTATTCTGTGTTTTTTGTTTTGCCATATGAAGGTGAGTACTGTTCTTTCATGGTCTATAAAAAATTGTGGTGAGATTTTAATGGGGATTGAAATAAATCTGTAGATTGCTTTTACTAAAATGGCCAGTTTTCCTAGGTCAATTCTATCAATCCATGAGCATGGGAGATGTTTCTATCTTCTGATATCTTCTCCAATTTCTTTCTTCAAATACTTGAAATTCTTGTCATACATGTCTTTCACTTGCTTGGTTAGAATTATCCCAAGATATTTCACACTATTTGAGGCTATTATTTTCTCTGTCCATTTATCAGTTACAGATAGGAGGGCTACTGATCTTTTTATTTAATCTTATATCCAGCCACTTCCCCAGAGATATTTGTCAGCTGTAGGAGTTCCCTGGTAGAATTTTTGTAGTCACTTATGTATACTATCATATCATCTGCAAATAGTGATACTTTGACTTCTTCCTTCACAATTACTCTCCACTTGATGTTCATTAATTGTCTTTTTGTTCTAGCTAAAACATCAAGTACTTTATTGAATAGATATGGAGAGAGTGGACAGCCTTCTCTGGTTCCTGATATTACTCGAATTTCTTTGAGTTTCTCCCCATTTAGTTGGATGTTGGCTATAGGCTTCCTCTAAATTGCCTTTAGTATGTTTAAGTATGTCCCTTGTATCCCTGGTGACTCCAAGAATTTTTCATGAAGGGGCTTTGTATTTTGTCAGAGGATTTTCTAGCATCTAATGAGATGATCATGTCATTTCCTTTCAGTTTGTTTATATGGTGGGTTACACTAACATATTTTCATGAGTTGAATCATTTCAGTATCTCTGGGATGAAGCCTATTTGATCATGGTGGATGATCTTTTTGATGTGTCCTTGCATTCAGTTTGTGAGTATTTTTTGAATATTTTAACATCAATATTCATGAGGGAAATTTTTCTCTAATGCTCTTTCTTTGTTGAGTCATTATGTGGTTTGGGTATCAGTGTGTCTGTGGCCTCATAGATAGAATTTTGTAATATTTCTCATGATTCTATTTTGTGGAATTGTTTGAGGAGTATAGGTATTATCTCTTCTTTGAAAGTCTAGTAGACTGCTCTAAAACATTCTGGCTCTGGGCTGTTTTTAACTGGGAGACTTTTAGTGACTGATTTTATTTTCTTGGTGGTTATAGGTGTATTTTTGTTGTTTATTCAGTCTTTATGTTTTGTAGGTGGTATCTTTCAAGAAATTTATCCATTTCTTTTAGATTTTCCAATTTTNTTGAGTACAGGGTTTTGAAGTATGACCTAAAGATTCCTTGGCCTCTGTTCTTATGTCCCCTCTCTTTGTTTCTGATTTTATTAATTTAGAGATTCTCTCTATTGCTTTTAGTTAGTTGGATATTGGTTTGTCTATTTTATTAATTTTATCAAAGAAATAACTCTTTGTTTCATTGGTTCTTTCTATTGTTCTCTACATTTCTACTTTATTGATTTCAGCCCTCAGTTTGATTATTCCCTGCCATATACTCCTCTTTGGTGCATTTGCTTTTTTTTCTATAGCTTTCAGTGTGTTGTTAAGTTGCTATGATGAGATCTCTCCAAATTCTTTCTGAAGGCACTTAATGCTATGAACTTTCGTCTTAGCACCACTTTCCTTGTGTCCCATGTAGTGGGTAGCTAGAACAGCTATGATCTTGAAGCACTGCCCCTAGTGAGATAGCAGGTAACTGTTACACCTGCCTATGACCTTGAAGTACATGCCCCTGGGGCATGACAGCTCAGGGACCCTTAAGACCTGGGATTCATATATGTAGCTCTCTTAACTTCCTTGTGGGACTTGGATGCTGGGATGATGTCA
Organism: Neotoma lepida; assembly: GCA_001675575.1. Classification (NCBI taxonomy): domain Eukaryota; kingdom Metazoa; phylum Chordata; class Mammalia; order Rodentia; family Cricetidae; genus Neotoma; species Neotoma lepida. Next base: position 35,485 of record LZPO01097199.1, on the reverse strand, counting down.
GGAGGAAGAACAGCATGGGACCATGTCTCACCCTTCCAGGATCTTGCAATAATTCATCTGTTCTGTATTGTGAGTTTCTTTTGCTAATAAATTTTTTTCCCTTTAAGCAGACTCTGTGGATTGCTAGCAATATTTCTCCTATTTGTCCCATATGTTGGTTGTGCATTCGTTTTCACTGAATTCTTGGAAATCTTTAATTTCTTTTTTATTTCTTCTTTGGCACATAAGCCATGCAATCATTATTAAATTTCCATGGGTTTGTAGGCCTTCTGTTGTTTATGCTGTTGTTGAAATCCAATTTTAGTCCATGGTGGTTTGATATGATGCAGGCAGTTATTTCCATTTTTTTGTGTGCCTGTTAAGAATTGGTTTTTGACCAAATATGTGGTCAAATTTGGATCATATTCCATGAGGTGCAAAGAAGAAAGTGTAAACTTTTGTGTTTGGGTGATATGTTCTGTAGATATTTGTTAGATCCATTTGGTTCATAGCATCTTTTAGCTTCAGTATTTCTCTGTTAACTTTTGGTCTGGATGTTCTGTCCATTGGTGAGAGTGGGGTACTGAAGTCTCCCATTATCAGTGTGTGAGGATCAATGCATGATTTAGGCTTAGTAGTGTTTTCTTTACAAACATGGATGCCCTTGTTTTGGGGCATAGATATTAAGAATTGAAATGCCATCTTGATAGATATTTTTTTGATGAATATGAAGTGTCTTTCCTTGTCTATTTTGATCAATTTTGTTTGAAGTCTATTTTGTTAGATAATAGAATACAACAGCTTGCTTCTTGGGTCCATTTGTTTGGAAAATCTTTGCCCAACCCTTTACTCTGTGGTAATGTCTGTCTTTGAAGTTGAAGTATGTTTCTTGTATGCAGCAGAAGGATGGATCCTATTTTTACACCCATTCTGTTAGCCTGTGTCTTTTCATTGGGAAATTGAGTCCATTGATAGTGAGAAATATTAATGACTAATGATTGTTAATTCTAGTTATTTTGTTGTTTTTGGTTGTGGTGGTGATAGTGTGTTTGTGAATGTGTATATATGTTTCCCATCTTTTTATTTTGCTGGTGTGAGATTATTCATTCCCTGTGTTTTCATAGGTATAGTAATTCTCCTTAGGTTGGATTTTTCCTTGTAGATACTTCTGTATTGCTAGACTTGTGGATAGATATGGTTTAAATTTGACTTTTTCGTGTAATATTTTGTTTTCTCTGTGTATGGTGATTGAAAGTATAGCATAGTATACTGAGTATAGTAATCTGGACTGGCCTTGTGGTATCTTACAGTCTGCATGACACCTCTCCAGGACCTTTTGGCTTTTCCATTCTCCATTTAGAAGTAGGCTGTGATTCAGATAGATCTGCCTTCACATGCTACTTGACCTTTTCCCTTTCAGCTTTTAATAATTTTTTTTTCTGTAACACAAATCTCTAAATGGTCTTATTAATTAAAAACCCAGAGCCAGATATTGGGGTAAATTCTGAAGGATCAGAGAGACAGAACAAGCCACAGCCAAACTTACCTTGCCAAGTCCTTTGTTGATGTTTTTTTTAGCCTGTAGGCTTCTGAGTCTTGACCCGAATGGATCTGAACTGCTGCTAAAAAGCCTAAAAGCTTAAAAGCCTCTAGTTTTTGGTCCTCAAGCCTTATGTACCTTTCTGCTTTCTGCCATCACTTCCTGGGATTAAAGGTATGTATGTGTCCTTCCCAAGCAAAGACATGAGATCTCAAGTCCTGGGATTAAAGGTGTGTGTCACCTTGCCTGGCTGTTTCAAGTTCAAGTGTGGCCTTGAACTCACAGAGATCTGGATGGATCTCTGCCTCTCAGTGATAGGATGAAAGGTATGTGTGCCACCATTTTCTGGCCTCTATGTTTAATCTAGTGACTGTTCTGTTCTCTGACTCCAGATAAGTTTTTTTAGGGTACACAATATTTTGGGTGACACAATATATCACCACATTGTTCTGTATGTTTAGTGTTTTGATTATTATGTAATGAGGGGGAACTTTCTTTTCCGTTCAAATCTACTTGGTGTTCTGCAAGCTCTATGGACCTTTATAGGTACCTCCTTCTTTATGTTAGGAAAGCTTTCTTCTATTATTTTGTTGAAGAAATTTTTTTGGCCTTTGAACTGGGTATCTTCTTCTATTCTTATTATTCCTAGGTTTGGTCTTTTCATAGTGTCCCAGATTTCCTGGATGTTTTGTGTCAGGAACTCTATAGATTTAACATTTTCTTTGACTGCTATATCAATATCTTCTATAATATCTTCCATACTGAAATTCTCTCTTCCATCTCTTGTATTCTATTGGTGATAGTTGAATCTATATTTTTTGTTCACTTACCTATATTTCTATCTCCGGAATTTTTTAAATTTATGTTTTGTTTATTGCTTCTATTTCCATTTTCAGGTCTTGAATGATATTGGGGGACCAGCCCTGACCTGTCAAAGCATTCTTAAATGGAGGAGTGAGGAATTGAGAAATGATTGGAAGAAGTATAGATGTAGACAAAGAAAAAGCCAGGGACACAGGATAGCTTCAGGAGGACTCTGGATCAATACCCAGTCACCCTGAGTTTATTCATGATGGGATTTTTATATATTAGCAAGGGTTGGGGCAAAAGACCTCCCCTTTTCAAGGTTGAGGTATGAAGTACCAACAAGTATAGACCCTTCAAAACACCTGATAACCACGCCTTTGGCTAAATCATCCTATTATGCGGCCTTGCTGGGCAAAGCAAGTTCAGACATTCTGACATTGAGTAAGGCCTTACTAAGGAGCCTCTGTGGGCCCCCACAGAGTGCCTTAATTAATTTCCTTCACTAGTTTGTGTTTTCCTGGATTTCTTTAAGGAATTTATTCATTTCCTCTTTACAGGCTTCTAATATATTCATAAGATTATATTAAAGGCCATTTTCTTCTGCTTCAGCTGTATTGAAATATCCAAGGCTTTATGTAGCAGGATAGCTGGGCTCTGGTGGCACTATATTTCTCTGGGTATTGTTGAGTATGTTTTTACCCTGGTCTCTAGTCATCTGGGTTTGGGGTTATTATCAGTTTAGTTGTTGATTTCTCAGTTTATATTCATTGGATGGATGCTTTCTGTATGTTTTTCACCCTTGATTTCTGTTTCCTCTCTGGTCTTCTGGCCTGAGTGGATTTTGGTTCTTATGACCAGCAAGTTTTCAGGTCCAGTAGTGTGTATCCACTAGGGTTTTGTTGGCCTGCTTGTCCTCTGGGATTTTGAGGTACTTGCTTTCCATCTAAGGTTCTGGGTTTCTGGCAACTGGTGTGGCCTCTGGGGTTCTGGATACCAATCTGGTCTCTGGGCTTACAGGTACCTGATGTTCCTGGGATTTCTAATGCCAATATGGCCTCCAGTAATGTGGGTGTCTTCTGGGGTTCTTGGTGCCTACATGGCCTCCACTAGAGGAAGACTCATCTGCTAGGTTGTGGGCCAGGGTGTGGAGCCCAGGGAGAGGTGTTTTTGGGGACTGCTGGAGAGGCTCAGTGTTCCTAGTACTGGCATGGCCTCCAGGAGAGTGAGAGTCTTCTGCTGGTGGGTTGTGGGCTGGGATATGGGGCCCAGGGAAGGGGTTGCTTTTGAGGACAGCTGAGCAGAGCATAAGGGGTATTTGTGGGCTATGGGCAGTGTCTTACCTGGGTTTCTAGTACCAGTGTGGCTTGCAGTAGAGAGGGAATCTTCTACCAGAGTTTGAGGGCCAGGATATGGAGACTAGGGAAGGAGATGCCCTTACAGACTGCTGGATGGATTTAAGGGGTATTAGCAGATACTGGGGGGTGTCTTATCTGTGGTTCGTAGTACCAGTGTGGCCTCTGGGAAAGGGAGTCTTCTTTTGTGGGATGTGGGGTGGGATATGGAGCCCAGAGAAGTGGCAAGATTTGTAAGTGTGTATTTCAGTTATTTCAACTAAAGTGAAGATCTATAGTTGTATCCACTGTCCAGCAAATGACATAATTGAACTCTTCTTTATGACTGAATAAAGTTTGAATGTACATATAGTCCATATTTCCATTCAGATATTGATAGAAATCTAGGTCAATATTTAATAGTTACTCTAATTCTGGGCAGTATATACCAGTTATTTTCTTCACTGATTATTTCATGCAAGCTAGCTTGCCTGTAATTGAGTTTTTGTCATTAGTCTACTCCCAAATATCTTTCAATACAATTTTCTCTTGGTCTGGAGCTTCTCTGTACTCTGTTGTAAATAAAGAGTTAGTTTGAGAAAAGACCAAGAGCTACTGGTATTAGTCAATGGTTTACTCTCCACCTGTATAAAAATTCAGAGGAAATAAATATTCCTGAGGAGATACTAGTAGTCTTTCTCCATCCTTTTCTCCACCACTTTTAAAATCCCTTGTATTTAAATATTTCAGCACAAAGTAAAATTTGATTCATATGTTCACATTTTTACCTACTGCTGTTAGCCCTAAAGTATAGTTTTCTCACTAGGATGCTACTATAGAAGTTAGGACATGAGCCTGTTGTTACATATATCAGGGAGCTCATCACTGGAAAAGACTGATTATCCATCTCTCATGAGCCATTAATTTCCTGTAGCTATTCATCTAGGGGTAAGCTTGTGAGATTTTCCTCATACATGTTAACATGCCAACTTGTATTGTCATTTTTTTTATTTCATTTAGGCTTTTTTAAACATAATTTTAAGAAATTGATTTTTGGTAATTTCATGTCATATACCTCGTTTCTTCCATGTCTGCCTTCCATGCTTGTATTCCCCCCCCCCAAAAAAAAAGAAAAGAAAAAATAAAACAACAAACACATTTCACTCCTCCATCTTTCATGCCTCCCAATCATATATTCTTTTGTCCTTGTGGCCTTGGGAGTGTTAGGGTGACATGAATTATAGCCTTTTACCCAAATAACTTTACATGAAAATGTTCATTTCCATTAGTTGTTGGTCTGGGTCAAGGCCTCTTGTTTCTAGTACATCATCAACACTGTACCCTCACCAAAACTTCTCTTGCATATCCTGCTGTTGCCCTGAGTCAAGGAGATCTGTGGCTATGGTTCCACATGACCAGTCCCTTCACACACTCTAGTAGGTGATAGATGGGGTAGATGTTGAGGTGAGCCAATTCAAAGCCCTGGATGTGAGCCTGGGTGGTAGCTTAGTTGGTCAATCTGGGCTTCCACAGGGATCACCCCCTCAGGTGAAGGTCAGGGCCATCTCTCCTGTGCCCATGACACTGGGGGTCAGCTCTCCCAAGCACATGGTAAGATATGGATCCAGCTCTCTCACATGCAGGGCCAGCTAATCTATTGCTGCAGCTGATGAGGCAGGGGTGGGGGGCAGTTTTCCCAGTGCCAACAAAATTTGGGACCAGTTCTCCTGCGCCACATCACTGGGCCAGTTTTGGGGTAGGAGCTCTGCAACTGAGGTAGCCAATGAGGGGTAGGACCAATAGTGCTCAGACTACTGGGGCCAGCTCTCCCATGGCCCCTGGTGGGCAACAGACATCAATACAGCATACGTCTAGACATGACCCTCTGCCACAGCTCGGACATCACCATGACCCTGGGTCAGGCCACTCAGATCAGTTTAGTCCCTGGGGCGTGGCCCTGGACACCCACATGGCCTCAGGTGGTAGACCAGACCCTAGAAATGTGCATGGATTTTGGTTGAACACTGGCCATAGGACATCATCATAGACCATGTCTACAGCTGGGCCACAAACACAGACATGACCTTTGGCTATAGCTCTGGCCCGGACATCCCCGTGGCCTCAGGTGGCAGGACAGAGTATTCAGATTACTATGGCCCAGGTGGTAGCATGGCCCTCAGACATCAACCTGTCCTCAGGTGGCGACCCAGACCATGGGCCTCTGTATGGCATTCAATGGTATCACAGGCCAAAGACGTGAACACAGACCTCAGCTGAAAGAGGGCCATGCACACAGACATGGCCCTCAGCCACACCTTGGTCCCAGACATCACTATGGCCCTCAGCAGCAGCACAGGCCCAGACATCACATGGCCCCATGTGGCAGCATAGGCCATCCATTTCAACCTGTTCCTTACTACCTTCACATCTTCAGTTCTGCTCTTCTCCACAGTGCAAAAACAACCCCACTTCTCCCTCACTCTCATTTGTCCACCGCATACCTGTTCATAGTAGTGGTGCCTGCCTGCTCTCCCGCCCAAGCTGTGGAGTGCCAGGAGGGCATATAGCTGTTTTTCCACCCATGTGGGCCATGGGGCATTGTGTGAGCCTGTTTTATTTAGGTGTTTTTAAGAGATAAGATCTCTTAAAAGTTGAGCACTCAGTGGAATGGGGTAAACAGTCCAAGTTCCCCTTGTCTTGCCTCTCCTCATATGTGAGATTAATCTTGTGAGAGTAAGTGATATTAACCTCCCTCCAGTCTTCTCAATATGTTGCCTAATGTAGAAAGTCCTAGTTACACAAATGAGGTATGAATGCTGGATGGGAGCCTCAATGCATCAGTGCCACTTGCCTGAATTGTATCATTAGAAACAGTTTTAAGAAGGGAGGATAAGAAATGTGAACATCCTTCTCCTGGTAGAAGAAATTCCTTCATCCGTGAAACCTGAGGAAGCCTGGATTGGATTCTTACACTTTGCAATGGGATGAAGTAAGAAGAAAGTCTTCATCAAATACTATGGACG
>LZPO01097199.1:11300-28305 GCA_001675575.1 Neotoma lepida | reverse complement strand
CAAGGTAACTGGTACCTTACTAGGTGGCCCTAGGGAGAGCCTCTGTCTCATCATTTTTCTGCCTCAGTGTCTAGAATGCTGGAATTGTAGGTGTGCATCACCATGTCCAGCTTATTTTCCATCACTGCCCCCATCACCTTATGTGATTTCTTTGTTTTAGGAGTAATTTTCATTAATGTTGTAGAAATAAAACAACAAATGTGAATGTATTTAATAGTTACTATTTTTAAATGAACTATAAGAAAAAAACTTAGTTTTTACACCTCTTAGGTGGGATATCATTGCCCATTAATTTCTTAGTCATCAAAATTTCCATTATGTTTTATTCTCAATACAATCTAAGGCATCTTCCAAAAGTTGCCAGATAGTCTTAGGGGCAAAAGAATCTCCAGAACATCATGAAGAAGACAGAAGACTGGTGCTACTCCAGAACCTAAAATACACACACACACACACACACACATATATATATATAGATAATATGTATTTATTATTTATATATACATATATATGTATGTATATATAATTATATTCGGTAATATGAACAAATATAAATATAACTCTAGGGTAAAAGCCCTGATTCAAGCAGCCCCAACATGCAGGCTGGGCCACACATCCTGGTATACTGAAAAAGAGACCAATATTACTGAAAAGCAATAAAAGGAGATTGAAAATGTTAGAAAAAGCAACAAAATGATGGTTCAGAAATGCTAAGTTTATGTTCAGGGTACTGACATGAGCTTTAGGTTTAGAGAAGACATTGTGGCCAGTGACAAGAATTATGCATGGTATATTATATAAGAAATGTGAACATCCTGCTCATGGTTGAAGAAATTCCTTCATCTTTGAAACCTGAAATAGCCTGGACTGGATTATACTTTGCATTGGGATGAAGTCAGAAAAATGTCTTCATCAAGTACCATGGACTTCTCTGTTTTTAATATAATTGTATTTAATAATATTTTATTATGATATTTATATTTTAATTTGGGTATTTCATTCATAAGTTAGTAGAGTGATCCAGTATTATCCCTATTCTATCCTGGAATATCTACAAGGTTTGTATTCTAAGATTATAAGTGGATGTCTGAGATTGTTCATAGAACCAGGCTGTATATGTTTTCTTCTTTATATAGATCACTATAATAATATTTAATTCATGAATGATGCAGAGTAACATGTTAACAATAGCTAATACATAAAGCAACTATAATAAAATACTTATAGAAATTAAGTGAATATAGTCTTTCTATCTAACTATTGTGCTGTGCAAGTTAGGAACTTCAAAGTACGATTTTGTTCCTTTCCTTATTTAGTGGTGAATTTTCACCATTTCTATTATAGGCACTTCTCAACTTTTCTTTGGGATATCCAAATTATAGTATTATCACTGTTCTTATCCCTTGACACTATTGTTCCATAGAGTAAAGGAGATTTGGACACATGCACTATGCTATCCTGGAAATACCCAAAATAACAGATGGCTACTAGCTAGCAAATGAGTAGGTGGCATACACAGTGTGAATGCTGCTGATAATGGAATGATTCATGCCCTGGGAGAGAAGAGAGTAACATAAGATTTCATCATAGCAGTACAAACTTCAAAACACATGAATTCTTAATTTTTGAATTTAAAATTTAATGTTTTGCATTATAGCTGATGGCAGGCAGCTGAAATTTCTTAATTATTTTTTTTTCATTTTTTAAAATTTTATTCATTTATTTTTTTATTATTAAAAAGATCTTCCACTCCTTTTACATACCAACCTCAGATCGTTCTCTCCTCCCTCCTCCCACCCTGCCAGCTCCCCCCCTCAACCCACCCTCACTCCCACCTCCTCCAATACAAGGTCTCCCATGGTGAGTCCTAGGAGTCTGGCACCCCCATGGTGCTGAACTGGGCCCTCTGGAGACTTCAGACAGTTGTTTGACATTTCTTAATTCTAAGTCATAGATAGTACTGTAAATTCCACAAGATGTGTGAAAGAATAATGTAAAAAAAAATCCCTTTTTTTCAGTGCTAAGAATCAAGCCTAGGTCTTGAAATATACTAGGTAAGTACTGAACCACACTGATCTATATTTCTGAAAAGTTAGGCTTATTGCTCACATTTGTAAAATGTTATGGTGATTTCCCAACACGATATCAAAGGTCTTATAGTTTGTCGAGTTTTTAGCTTTATTTCTCAAAGAAGCACTGAACTTGTTATTGTACTAATTACTTTCCTGTTGCCTTGACAAAGTATTCTGATAAGCAACTAAGAGGAGAGAGAAGTTTAATTTGTCTTATACTTCCAGAGGGATAGAATCCATAATGGCTGAGAAGGCATGACAGTAGGAGCAGATATCTGGTTGATCACATATTTATCCACACACAGAAAACAGAGAAAGACAAGGATGTGAGGTGAGTCAATAAAACCTCAAAGTCTACTGGACCGATATACTTTGTCTTGACTTAGTCAGTGCTCTATTGCTCTGAAGAGATACCATGACCACAGAAGCATTTAGTTGGGACTTGCTTACAGTTTGAGAGGTTTAGTCCATTATTATCATGACAGGAAACATAACAGCATGCAAACAGGCATGGTGCTGGAGAAGTATTTGAGAGCTCTATATTCAAACACGCAGGCAGCATTGGGCTTGGCATGGGCTTTGAAACCTCAAAGCTCACCTCCAGTGACACATTTGCTCCAGCAAAGCCACACCTATCACAATAAGTCCACACCTACACCAACAAGGCCAGACATCTTAATCCTTTCAAATAGTGTCACTCCCTAAGTGTCAGTGGTTCTTAAGCTTCCCAATTCCATGACCCTTTAATAAATTTCCTTATGTTGTGATGACTCCAAACTATAAAATTATTTTGTTGCTACTTCATAACTGTAATGTTCCTACTGTTATGAATCATAATGTAAGTATCTGTGTTTTCTGATGGTCCTAGGTTACCCCTGTGAAGTGGTCATTCAACACCAAAAGCGGTTGTGATTTACAGGTTGAGGAATGCTGCCCTAAGCATTAAAATACTTAAGACTATGGGGGCCATTCTTAGTCAAACTACCACATACTTCTTCCAACAAAACTCTACCTCCTAAAGGTTCTATAACCTATCCAAATAGTGTCACCAACTGGGAACCAGTGTTCAAATACATGATCCTATAAGGGAAATTCCTTATTCAAACAGCCACAGGTATTTTTCTAGTACAATATGAAGGGTCTTATATTTTGCTGAGTTTTAAATTTTATTTCTCAAATTTCTTAATTTATTATAATTGAATCACTGAATTCTTTGTTGTTTAATTGCTTACTTATAGTTTAAATTTCTTAAATGGACTATGAATGTGAAGTACCAGTGTCAATCAATTAAAGGTTTATAGAATGAATATGCAAATGAATGAAAGCTACTTGGTGTTGTGGGATATTTTAACCACACTCTGACACACCCAAGACTGCCAGTAAAGTTTACTTTGAATCAGAGGATGGAGCTAGCTACTAGCTGACTAAAATTAGCCACAGAGATTTTGGAGGACCAAGGACACATAGAAAGACACAGGAAGTAGTATGGTGGGGCATAGAAAGATTCTTGGCCCCTTTTGGATCAAAGGAAGAGAGAGAGAGGAGGTCACTGGTTACTTCTCTGCATCTTCTCTGATCATTCAGGTTCTTACCCCAATATCTGACTCCTGAGGTTTATTGATAAAGAATAATTAGATGAATGCTTCAACTTGGGAAATTTTGAGATTAACAAGAGGCCCCCAGTATTCATTGTTTCACTTTTTAAATCCATACTCTTCTGAAAATATATTGGCTGTATAATTTTTTTTGCATATGTAATATGTATTGGTTGCATTCTAGTATGTATTGGTTGCATAATGTGGGGAGTAGAGAAAGCCAGGAGTGAGTGAAGTCTTGAGTCAATATGTGCTGATGACATGACCATGGCCATGTAGATGACTCCTTAGCCTCAGACCCAATGGAAAATGGCAAAGCTTCCCCAACAATTCCCAGTGGGGATGAAGCTCAGAGGAATGACAAAGCTTTCTGCAAGGGAAGTATGAGTACAGATATTAATAGCATATAAAAATGTCCTCCATAGATTTCTTTTTTAAGATGTATGAGGCCTAAAAACTGCTTCCCTACAGAGACCACTCCTATCAAGATTAACTAAATCTGCTTCCTTGATTTAGGTTATTTAGTCAATAACCTTGACTCTCTGGTCAACTGTATGATCTTCTGGGGTTTTGTGCCTTCTCTATATAAGAAACAAGGCTACTCAATCCCAGCTTTTCTGTGTGTCTGTTTGTTTGTCTTTTCTTCATTCCCTTACCATTAGATCCCTGGAGCTGTGCTGGATATGTCATATTAAGATAGATGTAATAGAACTGTATGCTCTGATGACAGTGTTGCATGTAGAAGAAATGAAAGTCACTTATAAAGGAAAACATTAGATAATGTAGAAAAGCAAAAAGATCATCTTTTTCTTCTTATCATTTCATGTTCTGATTTTTGCTTAAGTTCAAAATGGTTGTCAGAAGTGACAAATTACTGAAAAACACTGAAAACAGAATTATCTATTTTGACATGACTGATTACTGGAGACTGGAGATGGAAGCTGTAATGACCGATAATCTGTAATCACAAGTACTTCAAGTCCACAGCCCCTGGCTTTTAGTAAGATCACTGAATGTGGCCATATCACAGAGCTGAGGATTTCATTATAGTTGTATTATGAAGGTTTAGGTATCCAACAATGAAAAACACTAACTCAACAGTTTCTGGATCCCAAAAAGTGATAAGGATAGCAGAATCAGTAGAAGGGACTTCTGACAATTAATAGCCAGGAATCTATGTCAACCATTATGGTACAGGCTGAATAACTGAACATTAAAATTCCTCAGTGCGCCGGGCGGTGGTGGTGCACGCCTTTAATCCCAGCACGCGGGAGGCAGAGGCAAGCGGATCTATGTGAGTTCGAGGCCAGCCTGGGCTACTGAGTGAGTTCCAGGAAAGGCGCAAAGCTACACAGAGAAACCCTGTCTCAAAAAACCAAAAAACAAAAAAAAAAAAAAAAATTCCTCAGTGCCTCCAACTCAAATCACCAGCAGTTTACACAGCACTTTTGTTGTGGTCAAGAAAAGTATTTTCAGGTAGGTGAATGTGATGCAGGTGCCATTGTAACAGGGACTTCTCAACAGGAAAAGGCTTAAGAAATGAAAATTGCCACTCTTGGAAGTGAATTGGCAGAAAAGACAGCTTCTCTCGAGTGAAAATGATCTGCTCTTAGGAGAACAAACTGGAAGAGCTCACACCCCATCAGATGCAGAAGGCCTCTTATGACTCTGAGAAGTTCCCCTAGCAGATGCAGCACCTATGTCTCCAAGTTTGAGAGAGCAATGTGGACTATATATCAGTGTATTCTTTTCTGTATGATGGAGAATTCTAAGAGCACATAAAGCACACACATATCCAAAGTAGCACTGCTGAGTCCTTTCTCAACTCAAGGCTTCCCTGCCCCTGTATATGTATTTCCTCTCCTTTCTTAATGAAAACCATGTCAAGCATGTTGAAAACCAAGGCTTTACATCTGTAAAGACCAATTTGACTTGTCCTTTTCCACTTATTTTATGTTTAGTTGTCTAAAGTGATAGATCTGTGGTGAACTGGGTCCTTTATCCAATATCAGGTACAAAACCTTGAATTCAGGTGACCGCTTCTATCCCAGAACAGGAGAAACATCCAGCAATGATTTGTGCTCTTCCAGTCATTCTGCCAATATCTTTCAAGTCATCTGCAGTGATTTCTTTCAGAGGTAAGAAGAGCACTTGGAACTCATAGCCATTGATTTCCTGGCCAGGGCAGCAGAAACTGTCAAAATAATGCTATCATGCTAAGGGTTGTTTTGTTACCCTCTTTTTATGCTGTATCTATAACTGACAAATCTTCACAGTCATGACGAATTTTAGTCACTGTGATCTGGACTGGATTTGGGCTATTGAATAGGTTTCACATTAACCACTTAATATTAAACTGAGTATTTATGCTAGACTATAAATCTAGAAAATTCCCAGTGGCTGAAGATTTAGGGCTTCTACTCTGAGAGTTTGCAGTGTTATATACTATGGGACAAACACACTGCAGGCTCTAGGGAGGCTGGGAGAATTAGGTTCCCATTTAAGTACTGCACCAATGTCCAGCAGGTCACCTCATGCCTTGGAAAACAGATCAGTGTATTGCAAGTGAAATGGTTTATGACTCTGTGACTGTAAATTACATTACCTCGAAAGCACACTTGTAATTCTCTGAGAATGTTGTAGAGTGGCACCATAATTCTTAGGGACTTGCAAGGGGTGTGCATTGCCTGTATCAAAGTCACCCTGGGCTTTCCTCGAGTAGCAGAGAGGCAGGCATGCTAAGCCAGACAGAGGATTACTTTGACCACAGCACCTGCCTGACTGCCATACTCATATACATTAAATACCAATACAAACATGATAACAGTGATAGAATATTCCTGTTTGTAACATTCATATTCCCCGTACAAGAATAACATATCAGCGATGGAGCAGGGCTCTTCATCTTCGCAGTCTTGATGAGAATTAGACTATAACAATAAATGTTTTGTGGTCCTCTTGTTTGCTAGATGCACATTGTTGTCCAGTCACTTCATTACAATGATATAGAGAAGGTCTCCTCTTCTTTTTATCCTTTTGCATACATGGGTAAATGAAAGTCTGGCATTAACAGTGTAAATATATTCCTTTGACAATGCTGAACCCTCTGTTCAGTTATACCACAGAGATGAATACACAAAGATCTGATTTTACCCCTCCCTTACATTCTGTGTCCACTCACATGACTGCACCAGTGATTCGGGGAGGGGAACCTTATTTTCTCCTTTTCCATTTCCTTTCTATTTAAACCACTACAGTGATAAAAGGATAAGAGATCATATAGGGCTGTTCCTGTTGGGAATTACATCTCTATTTCTTTAACACTGCTCCCCTTGCGGTTGGAAGATGCCACTGGGGATCTTTGTAGCACAAATTCTAATTGGTCTTAATAATAAAAACCAGGAATCAGATATCAGGGTGAAAGCTGAAAGATCAGAGAGGCAGAGCAGCCAGCCACCGAAGACTTCTTACCTCTAGAAATCCTCAGACTGAAAAGGGAGTGAGCTCCTGTCTCCTCCTGCCTTATATTCCTCTCTCCTCCCAGCAATATCACTTCCTGTCTTCAGGAATACCCTAGTCCTGGGATTAAAGGCGTGAGATTGCCAGTGCTGGAATCAAAGGTGTGTGCCACCAATGCCTGGCTCTGTTTCTCTTTTAGACTTCATCAATCTTGTGTAGCCCAGGGCAGCCTTGAACTCACAGAGATCCATCTGCATCTGCCTCCCAAATGCTGGGATTAAAGGCATGTGCCACCACTGCCTGACCTCTATGGCTAATGAGTGGCTTAGCTCTGCACTCTGATCTTCAGGAAAGCTTTATTTGTTAGATCACAAACAAAATATTACCATAGATCTTCATTACTTGGTATGGTCTGTTACTCTTTTATTTTTTTTAATTTTTCTTTTCTTGAAAATAGATTTCTTTCTCACATAATATATCCTGATAATATGTATCTGTATAATATCTGTCTCTTATACACATCTAGATGTGTATAAGAGACAGCCTTAGGGTCCTGACAGGATATACCTCAGTTTGCAGCCACTAAGAGAGCACCTCCTGTGTGCATTCACTGTGTTTCCTTATAAAAGGTGGGCCTTGCCCACCTCCTGTCTCATTTCTCTTTCTCTTCCTTGTCCCCAGGGACCAGTCCCTGCCCCCTTCTCTGCCCGTTCTCTCTCCCCTTCCCCTCAATAAACCTCCTATGTGGGCCCTGTTGTATGGTGTGACTCCTTCCCACCGTTTTTAAAACAAAACAATGGTATCTACTCTCTCTACTCCTCCCAATTCTTCCCTACCTCCCCTCCCCAAAACAAACAGGCTTCTAAGGAATAATAATCAAATAAAATGAAATATAATAAGATAAAGCTAAAATTAACACATTGAAATTGGACAAAACAAACAGAAGAAAAATAACCCAAAATAAGGTACAAGAAACAGAGACCCACAAGTTCACAAACACAAGAATCCCATAAAAACACTAAATTTGAAGTGATGATATATACACAAAGGATATGTAAGGTAAAAAGAGAGAAGAAATAAAATAAAATAAAAAACAGTAAGAAAATACAATTTTTTTTAAAGGAAAAGCTCTGACACAACATTATGAGACAAGGAACATCCAAAGATGCCACTTAGTTCATTTTCTATTGGACATCTACTGCAGGGCATGCAGCTTATTCTTAAGAGTAGGTTATTTCCCTTGGAAGAAACTAAATATTCATTTTCAAGTGGTTGTGCTTTGGAGATTGCCTCTGGTTTAGGAATGGGTGCATGTGTCTACTTCTCCTTTCAGCTCTAAGGCCCCATCTTATGCATACCCAACAGGCCTTAGGCATTCTGCCTTAGTCTCTGTAAGTTCATATGTGCATCAATAATGTTGATTTAGAAAACTTTGTTTTCTTGGAGTCCTTCATCCCCTGTCTCTCTTAGACTCTTTCTGCACGACCACATTTAGGGCTAAGTGTTCCAAGGTCTCTTACGCTTTGCATACTCTCTGGCTATGGGACTTTATATTTGTTCCCATCTGCTGCAGTAGGAAGCTTCTGTGATGATGGCTGAGCAAGACACTGATCTATGAGTATAGCACAATGTCATTAGGAGGCATTTTATTGCTACTTTTTTTTAGAAGAGTATTGTTTTTATTTTTTTTATCCTAGGTCTCTAGGCTATCTAATCTCAGATTCTTGGTGACTCAAGCAATATCCAGTGTGTGTTCCATCTCAAGGAGTGGGGCTTAATAAATAAAATATTTATTGGTTGCTCCTACAAGCTCTATGCCATCACTCCACTAGCATATCTTGCAAATGGGACACGATTATAGATCCAGGGATTTGTAGCTGGTTTGGTGTTTATGTTTCTCCTTTGATAGAATGCTGAGTGTCTTCGTACATCAAAGACACTAACACAGGCTCTATGGAGGTACCCTGTCAACTTATTCATCTTCAGTGAGTTGTGTAGGCATTGTCTTCTGCTAAGGGGTTTCACCATAAATTTGTGGAGAGTAATTTATAGTCTTGGCAACAGCATGGGTGGTTTAGGGATTTCCAGAGAACCCCTTTGGCCAAAAAAACAGTTAGATGTAACCCAATCCTGGTACTGCAAGCCTTCTTTGACTACTAGAAATATCCAGGTGGATCTCTATCTTCCCTATTATTTGGCAATTTCATTTAGATCACCTCCTTATGTTTATACATTTTAGGAAACTTCTTCTGTATTAGGTTTCTGTATTACCCCTCAAAGGGGCCATTAATCTTCCTGTATTTCCTCCTTCATTCACATCTTCCTTCTGCTTACCTAAATGATGCTTCAGTTCAAGTCCACATACCCCATCCATCTATAACTATCTAATCTATTTCCCTTAACTAGGGAGATCAACCTGCTCCTCCAAGTCCCTTACTCTGTAATAAATCTGTGTGGTTCTACAAATTTTAGCTTGGTTATCACTGACTTAACAAATATACCCCTATAAATGAATGTATAGCATATTTGTCTTTCTGGATCTAAGTTACCTCACTCAGGATGATTGTTTTTTTTCTAATTCTATTCATGTACCTGATAATTTCATTTTTTACTGGCCAAGTAATGTATATTCCATTGTCTAATGAACCATATTTTCTTTATTCCTTCTTCTTTTGAGGGACATCTAGGTTTCTAATTCTGTGTATTATGAATAAGACAGCAATGAATATGTGTCTCTGTGGTAGGATGAAGAATTTTTTGGGTATATGTCCAAGAGTGGTATATTGGATATTTAGGTAGATAGATTCACCTCTTTCTGAGGACCTGCAAAACTGATTTGCATAGTGACTGTACAAATTTGCATTCCAACCAGTAATAGATAAGTATTCATCTAACTCCACATCCTCAGCAGCATTACCTGTCACATGTTTTAGTGATCTTAGTCATTTTGACTGGTGTAAGATGAAATCTCAAAGTAGTTTGAATTTGAATTTACTCTGGTGGCTAAGGATGTTGATCACTTCTTTAAGTGTATCTAAGCCATTTGAGATTCCTCTGTTGAGAATTCTCTTAGATCTGTATGCCATTTTTAATTGGAGTGTTTGTTTTCTTGATATCTAGTATTTTGAATTCTTTATTTACTTTTAATATTAGCCATTTATTGGCTGTGTCGTTGGTGAAAATCTTTTTTTGTTCTGTAGGCTGCTGATTTGTCCAAATGACGGTGTCCTTTGTCATGCAGAAGCTTCTCAGTTCCATAAGGCCCCGTCTGTTAATTGTTGATCTTACTGCCTTGTGTTAACAGTGTTCTGTTCAGGAAGTCTCCTGTGCTAATAAGTGTAAGAATATGCCACACTTTTTCTTCTATCAGGTTCAGTGATTTTTATATTATGTCTTTGAGATGAATTTTCTGCAAGGCCATACATATTGGTCTAACTGAATTCTTACACATGCAGCCATCCAATTTGACCAACACCATTTATTGAACATGCTTTCTTTTTATCCAGTGTATATTTCAGGCTGCTTAATCAATAATCAGATTTCCATAGATGTGTGAATTTATGTCTGGGCATTCAATTGAATTCAATTGAACAACATGTCTATTTTTATGCCAGTACCATGCTGTTTTTGTTATTATGGCACTGTAATATAATTTGAGATCAAATATTCTGCCTGTCTCTTATACACATCTAGATGTGTATAAGAGACAGGTGTGTGTGTGTGTATGTGCTTCCATGTGAAGCTGAAAACTTTCCTTCAAGATTTGTGAAGAATTGTGTTGGAATTTTAATAGGGATTGCATTGAATCTGTAGATTGAATTTGATAGGACAGCCAGTTTTGCTATACTGGTTCTGCTGCTCATGTGTATGGGAGATATTTCTATCTTCTGATATATTCTTGAACTTTTTTCTTCAATGTCTTAAAGTATTTAGCATATAAGTGTTTCAGTTTCTTGGATAGAGTTACCCCAAGATATTTTATATTATTTGAGGCTATTGTAAAAGGTACTGTTTCCCTGATTTGTTTCTCAGACTGTTTCTCATTTGTATACAGGAATGCTATTGATTTTTGTTAGTTAATATTGTATCCATCTATATTGCTGAAAGTGTTATCAGCTCTAGGAGCTTCCCAGTAGAATTTCGAGTCATTTACATATACTATCATATCATTTGCAAGTAAAGATACCTTGACTTCTTCCTTTCCAATTTGTATTCCCTTGATCTCTCTCAGTTGTATCATTGCTCTAGAAAAGACTTCAAGTACTATATTAAATATATATGGAGAGTGTGTGCATTCATGTCTTGTACCTACTTTTCCTGGAATTATTTTCTGTTTCTCTCAATTCCAGGGGATGTTGGCTATTAGGCTTGCTGTAAACTGCCTTTATTATGCTGAGGTATGTCGTTAGGATCCTAGTCTCCCCAGTACTTTTATCATGAAGAGGTGTCAAAGTCATTTTTGCATCTAATAGGATGATTGTGTGGTTTATTTCCTTCAGTTTGTTTATATAGTATATTATTTTTATCGATTTATATATGTTGAAACTTCCCTGCCTCTCTTGGACCCAGCCTACTTGATCATGGTGGATGATCTTTTTCATATGTTCTGGATTTGGTTTGCTAGTATATTATTGAGTAATTTTGTTCATAAAGAAATGGGTCTGCAATACTCTTTCTTTGTTGGTTCTTTATGTGATTTGTGTTTAGGGGAATTGTGGCCACATATAATGAATTTGGCAACATTCCTACTGTTTAAATGTTGAATAATTTGAGTACTATTGGTGTTAACTCTTCTTTGAAAGTCTGGTAGAATTAGTAACTAAATCGTCTGAATTTGAGATTTGGGGTTGGAAGACTTTTACTGACTGCTTCTATTACACTGGGGATTAAAAGTCTATTTAAATTGTCTGCCCTGGGAGCCAAGGAGGAAGCACAGGTCTGCTCAGCACCATTACAGACTGAGAGGGACAAGGAGACACACACTCAGACCCTGGGCATTCTGCCCCAGGAGCCAAGGAGGAAGCATTTCCTTGATCAAGACCATTATGGATTAAAGTAGACAAGGAGATCCACACACAGGGTCGTGCAGTTTGCCCCAGGTGCCAAGAGGGAAACATGTTCTTGCCCAGAGCCATGACAGACTGGACTGAGTGGGACAAGGGGACCCACACGCAGGCCTGGGGCAGTCCACCCTGGGAGCCAAGAAGGAAGCATAGCCCTACTTAGTGCCAGTGTCGACTGAGCATGACAAGGAGACCTACACACAGGGAGGCCCAGGGCAGTCCCCACCCTACCTCACCCCACCCCCAGGCACCAGGAGGAAACATGACTGGTCTTGCCAAGTGCCATGACAGAGTGAGCTGAACAAGGAAAACCACACGCAGGCCTGGGGCAGTCATCCCCGGGAGCAAAGGAGGAAGCATGTCCCTGCTGAGCACCATTATAGACTGACAGGGCTAAGGAGACACATATGAATGCCTGAGGCAGTCCGCCCTGGCCAACTGGGGGAAAATGGTCCTGCCCAGAGCCATGAAGGACTGAGTAGGAAAAGGACACCTGCACACAAGCCAGGGGCAATCCTTCCTGGAAGCCAAAGAGGAAGCATGGCCCTGCTGAGCATCATTATGGACTGTGGGGGACAAAGAGACCCAAGTGCAGGCCCAGGGCTGTCTGCCCAAGATGCCAAGAAGGAAACATGATAGACTAAGTAGGACAAGGACACCCACATGCAGACCCAGGGCAGTGTGCCACTGGAGCTGAGGAGGAAGAATGGCACTGCTCAGCACCATTAGGGACTGAAGGGGCAAAAGAGACCAACACACAGGCCTGAGCCACTCCTCTCCCAACCTGGGAGCTGATGAAGAAGCATGGCCCTGCTCAGCATCATAATGAACTGAGAAGGCAAGGAGACCCATTCGCAGGGAGAGTCCACCCTCTTAGCCAAGGAGGAAGCATGGCCCTGCTCAGCACCATCGTGGACTGAGGGGGACAAGGAGACCTACACACAGGCCTGAGGCAGTCATCCCCAGGAGAAGAGAAGAAAGCATTGCCCTGCTCTGCACAATTATGGGCTGACAAGGACAAGGAGACCTACAAGAAGACCCAAGCAGTTCTCAGGAGCCAAGGAGGACCTACAAGAAGACCCAAGCAGTTCTCAGGAGCCAAGGAGGAAGCCTGTCCATTCTGTGTACCATTATGTACTGAGGGGAACAAGCAGACCCACATACAGGACCAGGGCAGCCCACTTCAGGTTCCAAGGAGGAAATAAGGTCCTGCCCAGCACTATGACCAACTGAACAGGCCAAGGAGACCCACGTGGAAGTCTGGGGCAATTTGCCCCAAGAGCCAAAAAGGAATCATGGCCCTGTTAAGAGCCAGTATGGATGGAGTGGGACAAGGCGACCCACTCACATTCTGAGGTGTTCTGCCCTTGGTGGAGAGGAGAAACCATGGTCCTGCTCAGTACCGTGACAGAATGAGCAGGACTAGGAAACCCTCACATAATCTCAGGGCAGTACACCCTGGGAGGCAAGCAGGAAGCATTGCTCCGCTGAGCAGCCTTATGGACAGAGTGGGAAAAGGAGAGCCAATTGCATTTCCAGGGCAGTCTTCACTCAGGAGCATGGCCCCGCTAAGCACCATGACAGACTGAGCCGAACAAGCATGCATGCAGGCCCCAGGGTAGTACTCTCTGGGGGCCAAGGAGAAAAAATGACCCTACTGAAAACCAGTGCTTACAGAGTAGGACAATGAGACCTGCACACAGCCCCGGGGCAATCTGTAATGAGTGCTGAGGAGGAAACAGAGTCCTGCTCAACACCATTATGGGTTGAGTGGGAAAAGGAGACCCAATTACAGTTCCAGGGCAGTCTTCCCTGAGAACCAAGGAGGAAGTATGGCAATGCTCAGTGCCTTTATGGACTGAGAAGGTCAAGGAGACCCACAGCATGCTCAGCACATTCTGCCCAAGGAGTCGAGGAGGAAGCAAGGCTCTGCTCAGCTCCATGATGGACTGAGGGGAACAAGAAGACACACATGCAGTCTCGGGGCAGTACACCCTGGGAGCCGAGGAGGAAACATAGCCTGCCTCAGTACCATTACAGACTGAGTGGTACAAGGAAACCCCCCTACTGTAAAACAGCGCTCGAGAGGCTTTAGTGGGTTTGAGCCAAGGAGACAGGCCATGAAGGCGGCAGCCAAGGGGCACGGTAGATAGTTAATAACAACATGCAGGCACAGCATCCATGTGGAAAGTTTTATTATTAAAAGTGGAGGGGAGAGGGAAGAGAAAGAAAGAGGGATACAGAGAGAAAGAGAGGGAAAGAGAGAGAAAAGGAAAGCGAAGGTGCACCTAACCTTGTGAAGAGAGGGAGAGAGGAAGAAGAAGGAGGGGGAGGGTTTTTTCCTCTTAAAGGGGACTTTATGTAAGATGATGTCAGGACACTAGGCAGGTCCCCAAAGGGTGGGTCTGAATGCCAACATTCCTCCGTTTTTTATTATTATAAAGTGGTGAGTTAAAGATAGCAACTTGGGGGGAGGGTACCAAATTCTCAAGACTGCTTCCTGCTGATTTTGGGACAAAGTGGGGAGAGGGAAGTTGGTAGTCATGCACAGTGGGAGATGTGAGTAAAGAAACATTCAGTTAGCTGTCCTACTGGAGACTCCTTGAAGGAGCTGAGAATGTAGGTTGCTAGGAAAAAAAAAATAGATTGTTATCATCAGCCTCATGAGTGGGGCTAGTCATGGAAAGAGTGACAACTACCAGAAAGAATAAGATGCAGAAGTGCCCTGGTTGTACGCAAGAGGCAGGGGTAGATGAGTCAGATGAAAGAGCAGATATGCCCTTGAGTCTGGACTGGTGGTACCAGCAGTGATGTTCTAGGAGCTTGGGGAAGTGTCATGCCAAACCAGGAGTACAGGAGTCATCATATTTGCTGTTTCTCTGGAGATGGGAAATGCCTTTATCTCTACTGTACAAGTGTCAACAAGTTAGGAGATAATGGAGTTTTTAAGAGTGG
The DNA here is from genome assembly GCA_001675575.1 of Neotoma lepida. NCBI lineage: Eukaryota > Metazoa > Chordata > Mammalia > Rodentia > Cricetidae > Neotoma > Neotoma lepida. The sequence goes on along the minus strand of LZPO01097199.1, from coordinate 13,161 downwards.
GCATATGAGTGAAGTTAACCTGCCAGTATTCACCCAGTTGGTGTCCGCTGTTGATGCAGTGGCTGGTGATGTATCTGGAGGGTGTTTGAGAGTCTGGCCTTGGCATGAGTCTAGCAGGAGGGGTGGTTCTGTGCAGGGACCTGTAACTGTCCATAAAACAACTGGAACTGATTTACATCTTGGTGTCATAGTAAAAGCTATGGCTTTGGGTTAAAGGCACGAACATTTTCTAGGAGCTGATTTCAGCCCAATGAAACACATCTTTAAATCTGCAACCAGAGGGAATTTACTGAATGGAAGTGATTGATTGAGTGAAGAAAGAGGAGAGAGGCTTCCGTACCGTCTCCAATGCTAACCTGTATCTAAAAGCTGGGACTGGTAAAATCCATAGAAATTTAAGGACTTCTAAAAACTGTAATTAGTGCTCTATCAGTTTATTAAAAGTGGATTTATCAATGTTAAAATTTTGAACCTCTGAAGTTACATCTTAAATCAGTTTTATCTTGTACCATGGAGTCTGAATGAGACACACCTCCCTGTAATTTTGACCAGAAACTTATTAATGAGCTTCCAAGGTGCTTGTAGCCTCCATGGGGTTGGAGGAGAGCTTTAAAATTGACAAATCCTGATCATCAAGCACCATCAGATCTGAGAAGGATGAGTAAGTGAACAGAACTGAGACAGCTTTCTGGCTATGTAGACAGTCCCATGTTTCTCTTAAATGAGAAGGAGGGGGTCCCATTCATCCCTGTGAGAGGAATTGGTGAAGGAACTGTGGGACCTGAGGAAGAGGTTAAAACAGAGTAGATAGGTCCTGAGTCCAGTAGAAGGTCAATGGACTTTTCCACTACCTGCAGTGCCACACCAGGCTCGGAGAGGGAATGGGAGTCACCAAATTTAGGTGCCATCAGTCCTCTGCCAGGCTTAGGAGTTTAAACACCAGGAGAGTCAGATGCCAGTGTTGGTGAGGCTGGACCTCCTTGGCATGGCATTGAAGATGAGCCCACACAGGACATTCTGATCTCCAGTGTCCAGGCTGTTGGCAGACAGAGCATGGCCTCATGGGCTGCTGAGTATGAAAGCAGTACCATGACCAGTGGCCCCAGCCTGCATCTGATGCAGACTCTTGGCAGAGTTGACTTGGGCTGAGCTCCAGCAGGATGGAGCCTCAAAGTTGACTTCTCTTGTCCCCCATGGGGAGGGGGGGCTGGTAAACTCAGAGCAGCTGCCAAGGCATGGGCTTGGAGTGTAGCCTTATATTGCAGCTGGGCCCATTGGGAAGACTCAGATGTGTCTTTTCAGGTGTTAAAAAATTTTTTTCACTTATTTTTGTATGGGGATTGGGTACCCATCTTGGCCCCTTTAAAGCTTACTAATATGTAAGTAAAAGTGAGATTAGGCATAAATTGGTCTTTGTTAGCCTGAATAGACCTTAGATAAGGAGAGACATTTTTGTAAACTCGTTGAGATAAGTTCAAACTAGGAACAGAATTTAAAATTTATGAGCTTATTTGGAATTTTTATGCCCATAGACAGGTGGGGAAAACTCAAGCTGTATTCTTATTTTATAAAAGGAAATAAAAAATTTAGATACATTAGTATTACCAATCAATATTTAAATCCAAATTGTAGAAAAGCAGGTAATGGATATCTAGGCTCATTCCTTTGAGTCCTAGCAAAATTACAGATTTGGATTAAAAGGTATGTACAATTTTTGGTTTAGAGACAACTGATGTTCCAAGAGCCAGTAAAGAAGAAAAAGGGGACATGCACATATGGGCTGCCCCTGCCCATGCTTGAGCCACAGACAGGAAGTGACTTTTTGCTGCCCTTAGTAAAGATGGCCTGTGGTGATGAGGCC
>LZPO01097198.1:246725-268455 GCA_001675575.1 Neotoma lepida | reverse complement strand
ACGGCAACACATTAAAGGCTCACAGTGCCTTGGAGGCAGCAACTGATTTTCTTGTCTTTGCATACATAATGCCTTGTACAATTCCTGGGGTGTAATAATCAAACCTCAGCTTTAAAAGTTGTGAAATGACAGAAAAGACAGGAAGAGGAAAGCAGGGAAGAAGAGATGGAAAAATAACTTTAATCCTAAAATGAGCTGTAAGACGGAAGACTTTACTTACCCAACACCGGCTTACTCTGTTCATTCATTCATTCTAAAGATGCAGAGTGAAGAATCGGGCTGTGGTGGCGCTGAGGAGACAGATGTAATCTCCAGCCTCCCACTATTCACAGTAGAGTGGGGCATCCATGCAGAAGGCAGGGCAGGGTGACTGAACATAGAATCATTTTGTTCGGTTTTTAGTGTAGACTCTTTAATGTAAGGCATAGTGGGTAGCGAGTCAGATCTAAGTCTAGAAGGAAGAACTCCCTTGACCGTCCAGCATTACACANTCAAGATCAGCTGTGGGTGGGTAGGTGACAGACTAAGCCTGCACTTCCCTTGTCTGCTTTTGCTCTACTTTGCCTGTCCTGTACATATCACATTAACGGTCATTTGCATCTGCTCTTCGCCTGTTGGAGTTTAACTTGCCTGAGGTTTACACCTACCTTGTTCTTTTCAGAATCCCCAGCAAGATATTTCAGGGTCAGTGTTGTCCCATAGAGTAGCCACAGTCAAATGTGATTGTCAAAGACTTGAAATTGAGACTTGTCTGAAATTATAAAACACACACCAGACTTTAAAGACCTCTAGGGAAAAAATTCTTATTAGTAGCTTCATATTGCTTCTATCTGATAGTATTAGTAGTTTGGGTTAAATAAAATATATTATTGAAGTTAGTTTCATATACTTTTTCCTTTTTTAATGTGGCTACTCTGACTTAAATTGCATGTGCAGGTCACATTTGTAACTTACATTAGGTTTCTGTTAGACAACAAAGTTGTTTGATAAATTTTTGCTATATGAATGAATGAATGGGCAGCCAATAATGCCCACAAGGTTCTAGGAAAGCTAAGAGCACCCTGTTCTGTATATTATGGTACCAAAAGTCACATTTCCTTACTAATTGGAATGTCCCTTAGTGTAATCTACATGGTATAATAGCCTATGTTCCTAGGAGATAAACCAGCAGTAAGAATTTTATAATGCATCTATTCTCAAAANAGTCTATTTTTCCCTGTCCACTCCCTTGAAAAAATGTGAGAAAGGAAAAGAAAAAAAGTAGCAACCATGTGTGGAAAAGCAACGAAGATTACGTTCTTATTACAAGATGAAAGCGCCTTGATAGAGTACATCCAAGCAGGCCAAAGCAAAAGGGTATGGAGAACATGCGTTATATTAAACCATGAGTTATTTTATGGAGGCCCGGGACTGTGAGAAGGAAATGGGAAGGAAAATTACAGAGGCAATAGAAGAAAACGGAACTTTATAGCATTTGGAGATAATCTGAGAAGAAAAATGCTGGAAGTAATGCTTTTGATGAAAAGAAAAAAATGCCCAAGGAGCCGATAACTCTATAAGCTGTATGAATTCACACAAACTATATGGGGGAAGAAAAAAATTAGAAGGGAAGAGGGAGGGAAGACATCCCACAAATCTGGAACTCATTCCAAAATGGCAGCTGTGGTGATGTTTAGATTGTAGGATTGTTTGTGGTTTTCTTCATTTTTCCAAAATTCCTATAACTGAATTTCACTTCATAATCAGAAACAAAATGTAATGAATTGTTTCTAATGGGAAGAGTGATGAGTGGAGAGAAGTTTAGGATGATGATGGCCTGGCAAGCCAGAAAGAGAATGGAGAATCTGGAATCAAAAACCATCAGGTGGCTAAGCAGCCTGACACACAGGAAACTGAGATCAAATGGCCAGAAGAATGATGGAGTGGGTACCAGCAGGGAGTGGGCCAATGAAAGACCACAGGCAAGAAATCAGGACCAACCTTCAGAGCTTGAGGTGACAGAACGCTGGGAACAAGACAGATGAGCCAACTTTCAAAGCGAAAATGATGATGGATAGACCTGGGAGCAGCCGTGGCCTAAAAAGCAAAAAAAAAAAAAGGAGGGGGGGTCCTGAAAGAAGTTACNAACTTTATCAGGCTTTTGGGGTCCTGTTTTTGTTTTCCTGAGGCTGGAAAAGAAAGCAGGGAGTAATTAGGTAATTGTATATGTAGCACTTATAAAATGTTAAGCTCTTCAAACATAAAGACCTGATGAATACAGGGAAGTGGATCAAGACTTGGGTCTGTCTTTCTTTTCTTATGTGTGCTTGTGGGCATGTGTGCATGTACATGTGGGGGGGGTGCACAGGTGTATACAGGTGAGCATGTATGCATGCATGTGGAGGCCAGAAGTTGACACTGAATGCCTTCCTCCCTCATATATTTTATGATAGATTCTTTTGTTTGGACCCAGAGCATACTAATTCTTCCAGTCTAGCTAGCCAGCTTGCTCATGGCTTAGAAGTGCTGGGATTACAGGCAGGCTACCACACTCACCAGCCTGTTACATGGGTACTAGAGATCCAAATTCTAGTCCTCATGCTTGCACAGCAAGTGCTAATCCATTAAGCCATCTCCCCAGCCTTGATCTGTTCTTTGTAAGACTGCAAAATTAGCTTTGGGAATCATTTCTCTATATATGTTTATTGATATATGTTTATAACTCCAGGGGCTAGAAGGCAAAGACTAAGAAGGAACTAAAACCCACCAACATTCTCCTGCTGATCTAGGCTCTTGTACCTATGACTGATAAGATGAACATTAGCTAAAGGAAGCAAATTCTCAAAGCTCGGTGCATGGGCTTGATGAGAATGTCTGAAGACGTTTCTACATTTCTGGTGCTTAGAAGGTATTCGATATTNGAGAAAAATATCATTGCAAGGGGTTTNAATCACCAAGGAAGTTGTGAATAATGTATAAGGACTAGATACCATTATTCTACNCGCTTTCTTTTCAACTGTAATGAAGACAAAACNGAGTTCAGAAGACCAGAAGGCTACCCACCTTTTAGTCATGTCCGTGTAAACTCAAGTAAATCAGAGAAAGGTTAAAAAAATGACATCCATGCAGGTAAATACAAACCTAAAATCCTTCCACTTTCTAAATAGTATTATTAAATTCAATTGTGGTCATTGGTATCCATACCATATTTGTATTACACAGTAATTTTTTTAAATAAGTAGTTTTCAAGTGTCTGAATGTCCTTCTCATAAATTCCTTATATAGCATCTTTGGCAAATCTTTGTTTATGTAACAGAAACCACATTAGGTAAAAATCTGAAAAATATGAAGATATGGCTACCTTACAAATCACAAATTTAATAACAAAATATCCTAAGGATGAAAATTTTAGAAAGCCTAAGGCACTTTTNGTAGATAAATTTAAAGAAAAAAATATGGATATGCAGACCACCAACCCTTTGGCGGATAACTCCAAGGCATAGCTTTAAACAGCAGAATAGTTACATCCTCCCCCTTCATATTAAATTTAATCTCCTTATTTTTATTTAAGGAAGAATTTTGTCCATTAAGTGGTTAAAACTTAAGGTTATCCATCCAAGGAGTAGGAAATGAAGGTTCTCAGTTTGATGGACAACAGCTCAGAGATCCCTGATGTCCCAAAATATTAGGTTTCTCTTCTAATAATGTTGGAAATATTGCCTACTGTCATGGTTAATCTGAGCCACAGCACAAACTGATTGTAGGTGACAGTCACAGAGCAGTGCCCACGTTGCTTTCCACACACCGTCAAATCTGCTATAGATGCAGGGCGAGTGGGAGCGAACTGTGATACCAGGTNTCCTGGTGGCTAATAGATTGTGACATGAAAGAAGGAAACCTTTATTTTAATTCAAAAAACAAAAGCCAAATAGCAAAACTTATGTACGTGCTGAACTTTTTTTTCCTTCCTCGAGTGGGAAACATTGACTTGCTAACAACACTTGGCTGGCATCAGGGGAAAGTGGGGGAAGACACACAAAACATTTTTCAAATCAAAGGCTTGAATTATTGCACCGAGTTCACGAAGTTTCACAGGCATCTAGATGCACCATTGTCTCCACACTGGAACAAGCTGCCCTTTCTTTTCTGAAAGAAAACAGCCCAATGTTTCTTGCAGTCAGAGCTGTATGGAGCAGGCAGCTATCTATATTTTGAAATTCTTTGCATTGTCTGTGGAAGGGTGTGCTGTGTGGACCCGACAATGGTAACATTGATTTTAAGATTTTTGAATTTTGGTTGTACAGAGCAAACAGTGAGAGAAAACTGCCGGCTTTCAGAACTACAACAACAGTGCTCTTACATAAACTTGCTTCTTTCCTGGCTGTTTTACATAGCCAGAGATCAATACTGCCCATTCAGCCAACGTTATTAACCCCGATTTATCAGCTTCTCCCTTACAAAAAAAAAAATTGAAAGGATCTTGCCGACAAAGTTATGTCATCTTCCATCCGTTCAGTCTCAGGGTGGATAATTCACTTTGTTGTGCACCCCAACAATCGAGCCTTGTTTATGAACTTACATTTATTAAGTGAAAGTATTTAGAAACTGATGGTACATTCAAGCTCGGTTGCCATGGGCAGTCATCATGGCAGAAAGTCATGACCTCCCCGTTATGCAGCGAGTAACTAATTGAAATGATACAAATTACTCTGATTCTCTGTCTGCCGATTTAGAGCCTGGTTCTGGTCAAGGGTCAAATGGGCTCCTATTCATGAGCCATGTTTGAAGTCGCTGCTACGGTAGCAAGGGGTCTTGCTGTGGCCACTGCTCCTGCTTTGGATTTTACCCCATCCCGCTAGGGGACCATAAAGAAGGAACCTCCAAAACCTACCTTCGCCCACACATCAAAAGCTTACTGTTGTCACTCGGTTTGTGCTACTTGTCAACAGCACTGGACATGGTTTGCTAAACTTTACTGGCTAGAAATAAATGTTGTATTCAGAAGCCACTTAGGGAATCCATCCTCTTTAGCCTGCTTATTTCATCGGCTCTCTGATGTGCCCACGGCAGAGAAAACCAAACGCCATAAACTCAATGCGGAATGATTCTCAGCTTATCAATCCCATCAAGTGTCATCCTCCCAGCTTCTCTCTGCCGGGCACACATGCACATACCTGCCAAATAAATAAGATAAATTAAAAGCCCAAAAGGTAGAGAGCACACAAGTTCTTTCTTCAAAGCATCTTCAGGATGATTATCTCTGCTTGAGAAATGACACTAAATGTTAATCTAATTGAATCTGGGAAATGTGGCAATAAAAAGTTAATAATTTACAGAGAAATTGTTCTTCAGAAAAGTCTAAGTGAATACCCACTAAATGAATTTCAGGAATCTTGCTTAAAGGTTTCTAGGATATGTGACAAAAGCAATAGCTTACTTAGAATATGTTTTTTACACTACCCAAACTATTTGCTTTAAAAAAAAAAAGCAGCATCCTGGCACTTGTGTGTGCACAGAGGCGTGTGGACATTGTCTGACAAATACCTAGGGAAAAGTAGTCAAGCCAGTTGGACATTTAAGGAGGAAGCAATTTGAGTGTTTAAATTTTAGCCCAAAGAGGTGTACCCCAGAACTTTCCAAAAATCAGGTTTCCTTAAAATTGATGTATAAAGAAAAAAATCATTTCTATTGATTTCATTTCACCATTTTAATACAGAGATCTCACATANGATATTTAAGATGGCGCAAATTTTCCAAAACAAATAGGTAAATGACTAAGTTGAACATCTTATATAGCCAACCCATGTTAGCATCCTAACGTATACTATCCTCACCCATATCAAATCTCTGTAACTTCAGAGGAAGGCATAACTTGCTGAGTCCAGACTTACATGGGAATCNCAACTCTGTCATTTAGTATGAACTATGGGCAAATAATTCAGTTTCTCTTGACATCGGTTTTCTCAAATATTACAGGAAACTTGATAATACAATGTCTGGCAAAGAATAAGTGTCTTGTGCAGGGCACGGTGGTACATGCCTTTAATTCCAGTACCCAGGAGACAGAGGCAGGTGGTTCTCTGTGAGTTCCAGGCCAGCCTGGTTTACATAGTGAGTTCCAGGCCAGTCGGGGCTACACAGTGAGACCTTATCTCAAAAAAAAAGTGTCTCTATTAATGCAGTTCTTATTATTATTTACACAGTAAGAAGACCTGCCAGGAGATGGTAGCACACTCCTTTAATCCCAGCACTTAGGAGGCACAAAGTCTACAAGTGAGTTCCAGGACAGCCAGGGATGTTATACAAAGAAACCCTATTTCAAAAAAACAAAAAANAAAAAAAAAAGAAAGAAAGAAAGAAAGAAAGAAAGAAAGAAAGAAAGAAAGAAAGAAAGAAAGAAAAAGTCCCTTGCTAGAAACACACGGGGTTTATAAAAATCAAGACCTTTAAAAAGAGCAAGGTTTTCAGTCACACATTACAATTAACTGGGTAGCTTACTATTATCATAACTGCAGCAGGCACAAATATTCATTTCATTGCAAAGAGTTTAAATCACAAGGAATATTTAATTTTCACTCAATTGTAGGTTAAAGAAATTCAGGCCCTGGAAATAAAACAGTGAACTAAATCAATTAGTTTCCCACACTCACCTGGCAAGTACCTAGCAGAGTTTCCCACCCTCAGTGTGTATGATACTTAGCAGAGTTTCCCACCCTCAACATGGATGGTACCTAGCAGAGTTTCCCACCCTCAATTACATGGTACCTAGCAGTTTCCCATCCTCATCTGGATGGTGCCCAGCAGAGTGTTTCCCACCCTCACCTAGCTGACACCCAGAGAAGGCAAACACCTCAAAACAGGTAAATTCTAAGCACAAAATGTCCAAATGGAGGCCAGAGTGTTAGACAGTTCAGAGTATGGAGTTTTTTCTGTTTCGTACTGACAGTCTTCACTACTTACTGAGAAAACTAAAACAGTACTTACATGGCTTTTCCTCTATAAATTCCTTTTCCATTTGAGAGTATCTCTCCCCAGGAGGTAAGGGAAGAAGATATAGTGGAAGTTCTTAGAGGACCCAACCCCACCTTCTGATCCCATTTCAAGATGGGGTTACAGGACATTCTGCATCTGCTGTCTCTGGCCATCCTCTTCCCTCTTCCAGCTTGTGCTGCCCTTCCCTACAAACATCTCAACCCACCCACCCTTCATCTCCTGGTGTCAACTCCTCCATGAAACTCTTTCTGGTTCCCCACACAGGAGACTTGCCTTCCTTCCTCATGACAACCCAGACTTGGGAAAGGCTGCCTTCCTCACTGCCTCATCTGATTTCTGAGTATGGCCTTTGAGGAAATGCTTGCATTTCATATCTCTAAAAGGACCACAAGCTTCCCAAGGGCAAGGATCTAGCTCCTTGCCCAACCATCTATCAGAGTGCCTTGAACTTGGGGCATTAATAAATACTTAGGGCCAGCAAGATGGCTCAGTAGACAAAAGAGCTTGCCACAAAAGCCTGCTGACCTGAGTTCAATCCCCAGAACATAAATTTTAAAAAGCCAGATTCTGTGGCATGCATCTGTAATCCTAACATTCCTGTGGCAAGATAGGAGGAGGGGACAGAAGAGTGTCCCAGATGCTCAAAGGCCAGCCAGCCTGGAGTACCAGCATGACCTAAGCTAGGTACCTGCCAGGTGAGGGTGGGAAACTCTGCTAGGTACCATCCACGAACCTAAGCGATCTGTCTCAGTAAGGTTAGAAGGAAAGAACAGACTCCTGAAAGTTGTCCTCTGACCTCCACACGTGTGTTGTGCATGAGCACACACATATCACATATCACACACAAAAAACAAAACAACAACAACAAAAACCCCTTAAAATCTTGCTGATGGTGATGGTACTACCATTTGTAAAGTGTATTGTTTGAGTGACCAGAACAAGGAGGCAGGCTGTGAATCCACAGAAATGTTTGAGAGTAAGGGATTCACCTGAATCTCAAAGGAAGAGACCCATGGCTCCAGCAGAGCTTCAAAGACACAGAGAGCTGGGTGGCCCAGAGGCAGAGCACTGCTCAGCAATGTGAGGCCCTGGGTTCTTAGTACAACAGAATAGCAAGTACACAAACAAGCAAACACTCTGAACACTTCAGTCTTTGATAAATATCTCATTTCTCTTGGTCAGTACCCAGATGTGGAACTGCTGTGTCGTATGTTTAATTTTGTAAGAAATTTTCAAACTTTTCCAAGGTAGTTTTTGCAATTTTTCCTCTCCCAGGCTGGCCTATTATTTGAAATCCTTCTACCTCAGCCTTCCAAATTCTGGGATTAAAGATGTAAGCTATTACACCTACCTCCCCATTCATTTTAATTGTAGCCATGATCATGAGCAAGTGATGATATATTTTAATTAGAATTTTTAAATTTGTGTATTTGGGGGCTAAAATATCTAAAAGTCTTTTGTCTGTTTCAAATTTGTGGGGAAGAAAGCTCTAAGAAAATGGGGAAGCTCTAGGAATTTTAATGATTTGAAAAAATAACTGCCTTACATACAAAGAATGTAAATTCTATAAATTACTACAGTCCCAGGTCCTGCTGTAATTCCTAGGAAAAAATAGTGTTCAATAAGTCTATATCAGTAACTGGCTCAATGGATATATTTGCTCATTCATTCATTCATTCATTCATTCATTCATTCATTCATTTTGTGGTACTAAGATCAAATCCAAGGCCTCACCTACTCAACTCTTCCACTTCTGAGCATATCCCCAGCCCCTAGAGCAATTTTACTCATCATACTGAAAACTAGAAAGCAGTGCCACATTCCCATCTGCTAGGCTTGGAGGACAAATGGTTGTATCTGAGGTGTAAGGGGTGGGTGGAGTGAGGCCTAGACTGCGGGGGGCTGGAAGAGAAAATGTGAGGATAGTAAAAATTACCTAGGACCTGACTGTGGTGATGNCTGCAGTGTGCATTCATTTGTCAAAGCTCACTGAATTGTGTACTTCAAATGGGGGCAGGATGTTATACACAGGCGATAGCACAAAGCTGATTTCTCTAAAGCTACTCTCAGTACAGCCAAGGAGAAATACAGGTTGCATTAGAAATGAACTAGGTCTCAAAATGAGGAAAAACATTTGACCAGCTGTGTCATTCCCTTTGTTTTAATCTGATACTGTCTTTTTAAAGACCTCCCGATATGTTTCTTCCATAATGAAATTATCACCTTTGTAAGGGTGCATGAAGAAGGGTTTATATAGATGTCTCGCTTATATTTTTACTCATCCTGAAAGATAGACACTTCATAGTTAGTGAATTTGGGTCAAACATTGTGTTCCTTGCTCAGGGTAACTCAGTGTTTGATGGTGGTGCCAGAGATTGGACCCGTGTTTGTCTACTTCCAAAGTTTGGACTNCCCCCTGGATCTCTCTGAGTGATCTTGGGCATGTGTTTCTGTGGCTGTGCTTATCCTATGGTATTCTTCTAGGCTCTGCCTCTAACTTCTTTTCTTCTGATTTCTTCCCCTTTCTTCAAGATTCAGCTTATGGTTCCTTCCTTAACATGTCACCTTCTNATTTGACTTTGTCTTAGGGTTTCTACTGCTGTGATGAGACATCATNACCATGGTAACTCTTATAAAGGAAAACATTCAATTGGGGCTGGCTCACAGTTCAGAGGTTTAGTCCATTGTCATCATGGTGGGAAGCATGAAGATGCATAGGCAGACATGGTGCTACTGGAGAAGGAGCTGAGAGTTCTAAATCCCAATCTGTAGGCAGCAGGCAAACAGAATAAGCCACTGAGCTTGGCTTGAGCATCTGAAACCTCAAAGCCCATCTCGAGTGACACATTTCCTCCAACAAGGCCCCTCCTAATAGTGCCATTCCCTAAGAGCCTATGAGGGCTATTTTTATTCAACCACCACCACATTTAATCAGTAAATGGATTGTTTCAACATCTGATTGTCTTATGTACAGATTTTATTTCCCTAAACACTTGGGCTGGAACTATAGATGCTGTACCAATACAGAGGTGCTGAAGTTACAGGAGCTTACAGCTCATGGCAGAGGAGGGAGCTCTCTGAAAGGTTCATGTCTTAGCCCATTTTCTGTTGCCAATACCACAGTACCATAGACTAGGTGCATTTGGAAGAAAATAGGTTTATTGTGGCTTGTGGTCCTGGTCCATAGTGAAGAGGCCACATCTGGCAGTGACCTTCTTACTAACAGAGACATGACATNGGATAAGGAATCACATGGTAAGAGATGAAGTGTGAGAGGCCCCACCAATTGGCTTTTATAGTAGACACACTCTCAGGATGACCCATTAGCCAGTTAGTCTGTTACTGTGAAAAGATTAGTGTATTCATCAGGGTAGAATGTTCTAAAGCAGGTCCTACCTGCTCCCACCTCCAAATATTTCATAATAGAAATTAATGTGAAATAAGAGACAACTTACCACATTCCAACCATAACTGTTGGCTGACATAGGCCAGTGGTCCTGGCTCTCTCTCCATGGAACACATGTCAAGGACCAGCCAGGAGCTTACACATAGTAGTTCATTTTGTTTTCATTTTTTTTAATTCTCTCTATCTCTGTCTCTGTCTCTCTCTCATTGTTGTTGTTGTTATCTTTATTGTTGCTGTGACAGAATCTTGCTATTTAGCAGGTTGACCTGTAACTCTTTACTCTCTTGAGTCTTAGATTACTGTCATGCGTTAGCATTTTATTTTATAGTTTTGATTAAAAGGAAAGGTGTGTGTGTGTGTGTGTGTGTGTGTGTGTGTGTGTGTGTGTGTGTGTGTGCGTGGTGTTATGTGTGTGGGCTTGTCCACTCATACACATGTGGAGGCCAGAAGCTGGTGTCTGGTGTCTTTGCTTGATTACTCTCCACCTTTATTTTCGAAGACAAAGTCTCTCATTGAACTTGAAGCAAGCACACGATTTGGCTACGCTAGCCAGCTTCAGGAATCTGTCTGTCTCCCCCATCCCAAGACTTGGGTTCAGGAGTATGCTGCTGTGGCGGCTTCCACATGGTGGTGAGTATCCAGGCTCAAGTACTCATGCTTGTGTGGTAAACATTTTTATACACTGCCATCTCCTCAGTCTCGACATTAGTTTTCTTTAACAGCTTTATCAAGGTATAATGCAAAGTTTCTCCAGTCTTAAGTGCACAATTCAATGATTTTTTTTAACTAAGTGCATAGTGGAATAGCCTTTACCATGGTCCTGTTTAAGGACACGTCCTTTGCCCCAGTGAGACCCTTTGTGTCCATTTCCAGTCAATCGGCTCCCCACAGCCCCAGGCAATCACTAATGTTCTTTCTACCTCTGTAGATTCATCCTCTCTGACCTTTCATGTAAGTAAAATGATGCAATTTGTCATCTTCTACATCTAGTTCCTTTGATGGAGCACGTTTTTGAGATTCAGCCAAGTTGTAGCAGGACTGTTCATTCACTCATTCCACTGCCGGACAATACTCCATTCTGGACACACCAGTTTGTCCAGACTCAGCTGACGGTTGTGGAGATGGTTNCGGGGTTTGGGCTTTTGTGAATAATGTTATCTTACAATNTCTTTGTGTGATAAATATATCTCTCTTCATTTTATAGTTGAGAAGATTAAGAGTTAGGACAGAAATTCTTCTGCCCAAGGTAAAAAGCTGGTAAGTTATGAAGTTCACGATCTCCAGTTCTAAAGCTGTTGCTCTAGGATGGTGGTTTTCGGGTTTGAGGATTTTTCTTACCTGAAATTTTAAGAACAAAACCTTTTTGATGTGAAAATAAACTTAAAAGTGCTTTTGGGGCCGGGCGGTAGTGGCGCACGCCTTTAATCCCAGCACTCGGGAGGCAGAGGCAGGCGGATTTCTGTGAGTTCGAGGCCAGCCTGGGCTACAGAGTGAGTTCCAGGAAAAGTGCAAAGCTACACAGAGAAACCCTGACTCGAAAAACCAAAAAAAAACAAAAAACAAAAAACAAAAAAGTGCTTTTTGGTGTGTGCAAAGGGCATTTTAGAATACCATCAAACATAGTGCCTATAGTTCACAGTACTGTATTTTTTTGTTTAACTTTTGATATGAAAATAGATGTTATATTAGTTTTCTTACCACAAACCAATAGTCATATTATTAGTAAGAGAGGTGAGAGACTACTTTGGGAGGTGATGAATTTGAGACTAGGAGGAAATGATATGTATACTTACTGAGGGAGGCAGTTTCACAAGTACACGCTTATTCCAAAATTTGTCAAATCATAAATGTTAAATGGGTATAGCTTTTCACTTGTCAAGAATACATCAATAAAGTGGCTTTTAGAAAATAAATTAGGACCAAAAGATGTTTCAGTGGGTAAAGGCACTTGCTGCCAAGCCTGATACCTGAGTTCAATCTCCAGAACTCATAGAGTAAAGGGAACCAGCTCCTGCAAATCATCCTCCGGCCTTCACATCTGCCCTGGCAGTCTTGCTCCCCGCCCCCCCGACACATAAATATAATCATGAAATTTTTTAATAAATTAAAATTGCCCATCACCAGCATCAGTTCATAAAATCGAGGGTAATTTATCACTGAAACTAGAATAAATTCACTTTTGTAGGAAAGCTTGCTAAATTGTAACTATTTTTCTGCAACCCAGCAGGCAAACTCATTTAACAGCTCTGTTCCCAGCCACTAAGCTACCAAATTAGTAGGGAAAGGAATATGTGCTAAGTTGAGTTTAAACTTTTAACTAAGCTACTTTTAAAAATGTTANTAGATTAAAAAATCTCAGCCTCATTAATCTGTGTCAATTGTCTACAATATATTTCTGGAGGAGAAAGCTGATTTTTATAACAGTGTAGCCAGTGACTTGGTGTCTCCTACAGGAATAGAAGGTTGCATCCCGTTTGTACACCCAGCAACAGCTCAGCCCTGGAGCAAAGATCTGTATTCCAAAGACCCTCCTCTGTAACACCCCAAGCCTGGTTAGCTGCTGTTTTCTTTCCCTAAGAACTAGACAGTATATAAAAGGCCCTGCCGTGCACATCTAGNGCAGTGCACTGAATCTCACTGAAGCCTGCACAGATCCTGAGAGAAATGCTCAAGTCACTGACATTTATTCTGTGGTTTCTACCCAGGTCCCAGAGGAACAGATGCTGTAATGAGGCTTGGGGAGAAGAGGCCAGAGATTGACTCTAGACCCTCCAGTCATGCCTCCAGGCTCTGTTCCACTGAGATGCTCACTCTGTCCCTCCCTGGCTTGGGAGCTGTTTGTGCAAGAACAAAAGGACTTNAGTGTCCCTTGCCATTAATCCAACTTCACAAGCATGAAATTTACAGACACACACAAGAATCCATCACGGAAACCTTTCCCCTTGTCACGTTCAGCTGCTGAAAGTGGGCACACTCTTGGATATGAATGTTAATTCAAGAAAGGAAGGGAATAAGCCATCTGAACTAGCGCTAGGGAACACCCTCCAGCCCCTACCCCCCCGCACACCCACCCCTTGCAGACTACAGGTCATCATCTTGGGAGTTGAGCCTTTTGCGGGAGAATTTACATCTTTTCATAGATTTGGGGAGATTTTGCTAAATTTTATTGTCANCTTGAAAGTCAACTACTTTCTCTCAATAAATAAAATATACCCATAATGTAAGACCAATAACTCAATCTATAAAGTGACTTAAAAAAAAAACAGGATAGTACTTGAAAGTCATAAAACAAAGACTATTTGATAAGCTCCGAGCCAGTGGCAGCTACTGGTTTTGCTCGCTGAACCTGCCTCCTCCTCATCACACAGCCGTCATTTAGCTGCAGGGTGGATGTGTTCATACTGAACTATTAATCTGTTTCAAAATGCCATAACATTTCCATGAAGAACTTCCTAATTTTTTTTTCAGAAATTAAATGTCTGTTTAAAGTTCATTCCCTCCTGCTGCAACTAATTGAAATGAGATTTGGTTTATCTTTACGACATGGAAATGGGGTTGAGTTTCAGAATAATAACAATAATGATAACTCGATAGATTTTAGAAGCAGTAGTTAATAATTACAGTAATGTGGGGGAGATTAGAGTTGCCTGTTTCTCCCTAAACAGACCCCCCCATCGTGGGCAATGTCCCAGGGTCTAACAACAGGATCCTTTGGGTCTGTTTGTTTTCAACGTCCATATCAGAGCATCATAATTAATTAGCATCCTAAAACGAGTCTTCCTCCTAGAATGGAAGGAAGGATTAATGCACCAGCTGGGAAATGTTTGGGACACTTGTGGTCACAATGGAGAGGACTTGGGCTAGAGATTACACGAAGAAGGGGCTCTTTTGAAGTGTGTTTCCCATCCACAAACAAAAACAAAGCCAACTGAGACACTTCCAACGCTAAACAAAATTTTCCAATTATCATTTCATTTTACTATCATATCAGCCTTCTGAGAATGAATAGCGTTGTTAGCCCCACTTTCCAGATAACATCATAGAGGCCCAGAGAGGTGCCACCAAGTCACCAAGCTAGTGAGTGGCAGATTTAACACTTAAAGCCATGTCTACCTGTCTGTGATTTCATGTTCTTTCTCTTGTCAGCCTACTATCTAAATAAGGGATGTGTGTTAGGACTCTGCGGTCAATAGGGAAAACTAGCCCTCCACTAAAGACCTTAAAGACCAACCCAGGTTAACTACCTGCCACCCACACATGCTTACCACCCACAAGACAAACCAAGAGCACCAACTTCCAACTGTCTTTGGTTATGCCACTAACTTGCTTTTTAATATGTGATGATGTAATAGTTAATATAATCCCTACTCATGTGGCTGACAGCCAGCATTCATTCAGTACCTACTCAAGCAAGATGTGATGTGTTATTTTTCACCTTCATTTTGGAAATGATGTACATGGCTGAGGCCTTGTGTTATCTGATCTCTTCATTCAGTCTATTGTATACCCCAGCTCAGCCCTGGAGCAGAGGTCATGTTCCCGAGAATCCACACCTCCCCGATGCACAGGCCATTTCCTCTATTTTGTACGTCCTTCCCATCTCACCCCTTTGCCTTGCTAAGCATTCAGGTCCTGGCTTNGATAACNGCATCTCTCTGAGGCCTTCCTGAGGTTCTGACATGGTGAACCACCCCTTGGGATAGGCTCTAGGGAGTTCCATGCTCTGCTCCTCCAGGAATACATCTTACTCTGTAAAATAACTTGTTCAAAGTCTATGTGGTATCTGGAGCACCTGTGTTACATGTATGCGACCTTGGGTTCCAATCCCAGAACTGCAAGTACAGGCTGTCTTTTGCTATATAGGATCACTATCAGAACAGTGACTTTATTTGCATTATTTATCAGTATGACTGAAATATAAATGAGGAATGTTGTCATTAATACAACACATGTATGTTGGTATAAACAAAAAATGAATGGGGAAGCTAGATTTAGCAACATATATGACTAAAAAAAAAAATCAAGATTTCTTTATTCAAATGTGGTAGGCTAAGCCAAGAATGAAACACAATTTGGGGGATTGATAATAGNAGAGTCTCAGTCTGCTTTCCTAGCTGGCCCTAAACTCACCATCCTCCTGAGTGTCAGCATACAGATGTGCTCCGGCTTGAAAACAAGATCCTTTATGGATCACGCAGTGACCACCCTAGTCAAGACACCCTGGAGATTACTCAACCACACCCTGGAGANTACTCAACCACACCCTGGAGACTACTCAACCTCCTTACTCTGCTATCTATTCCCCCAAACACATCACCTAGCAATGGATTCCATATAAGGGTTGTGATATCTCTGTTACAGTCCTCGCCTGTGGGTTGTCTTCCTGCCCCAGGACATGAGCTCCCTGGGAACAGGGTAGTCATTCTCTATAAATGGGGCTTTCAGAATTGTAGGTGTTCCATATATTTTTATTGAAGAGAATTGAAGGAATTCTTAGAAGTTCAATTTTCTCAGTTTCTTTAACACATACTAGACAAGAAACATTTGCTTTAGACACTGAAGATGGCAAGCCCCTGAGCTGTTTGCACCAAGTGTGTGTGAACCGGTTTTCCCTTGCACTTCCCATGGCTGGCCAGCTGTGTGGGCCTCATTCTGCCCTCCCCTGCTTTCCTAATCAATGACACAAGAAGGGCCATGGTTGTCCTCATATCAATAGGAAGGAGCTGAGAGTGTCTTCCAGTCCTAAAGGAGATCAGTCTTTGACAACTTTCTTTAGGTTGTGTGTGTGTGTGCGTGTGTGTGTGTGTGTGTGTGTGTGTGTGTGTGTGTGTGTGTGCACGCACATCCCTGAAAGAAAATCTTTGAACATCTTCTTCTATCATTCTCTGTCTTATTCCCTTGAGACAAGGTTTCTCACTGAACTCAAAGTTCCATTTCAGTTAGGCTAGCTAGCCAGGGAGCTCCTAGAATCCTCCTGCCTCTGCCTGCCAACGCTGGGATTANGGGTACCAGCCCTGTCTAGCTTTTTTAAAATGTGTTCTGGGCATTCAAACTCAAGTCCNGATGCTTACACAGCAAGTACTCTTACCCACCGAGCTGTCTCCCTGTCCCCTCACCATTTTATAACAGGGAGAGAAATAGAAAGGGCTCGTCACCTCAGCTAACTCTGGAAACCTGGGAATTCGAGTGGCCCAATTTTCACAACTATCCAGAGGTGATATTTATGAAGTGCTGGTGCTCCAGAGAGAGCACTGTTGTACAAATATGTCATGCTGCTGTGAACACAAGCAAGGCAGGAATCAGATTCCATCTCCTTGCCAGACCCAAGCCAAGGTGAGTGACGGCTGCAGCTTCATCTCCACGTATGTGTGTCTCATCAGCAGCCCCNGATGCCCAGGGAGCCTGGCCACAGAGACTGTGTGCTGAACAGGCCTGGTTTGTCGGTGAGTTACAAACTCATGCATTGCAGATGACATCAGATTCTTAGGATATAAAGAGCAGAAATTCAGNTTGTCATGGATGCAAAGAAGTGAAACAAAACAGCAACACTAAAAGCAGTGAGTGAGACTCCAGCATGGGAAGCTGCCCTCTCCTCTGTGGCCCCAGTGCAAAGACCCCAATTACTCTCCTCAGCTTTTACCTNGACCACAGCCAGCAGCCTCTCACTCTCCACACCCCTCTCTGCTGTCTCTACTGCAGACACAAGAATCTCTCTAAAATGTCTCCCTAGTCTTGTCAACGCCATAGTACCTAAGCAGCTTTCCCAAGAAGTCCGTAGTATGGACCTCAGACCTCTCTGCAATCTGTCTCCACCTCCTCTGCACATGCTCTGTATTCCGGCTATATAACCCTTATGTTCTCTGGAAACTTTCTATACCTTGGTGTAGACCCTCCTCTCCACCTACAATGCTTGTGCTAGACTTTCACCCACTCAACTCATTCATAGTTTGAGATCTGTCTCTGATAGTGTTCACAGGTATAATTCAGTTCTGCATGGAATTAGATTCACCAGACAAATACTTTTTTCATTCAACAAGTATCAGACTGAGAACAGTGGTGCATACCTGTAATGCTACCACATGGGAGGCTGAGGAAGGATCATGAGTTGTTTAGGATACTATAACCATACGTCCTTGCCATTCCTTCCACTCATGCTCATGGGCTTTCTACATGCCTGTGGCATCAAAGCAATGCCACACAACTTCCATGCCATTTCCATATGATCTTCTGAAATAATTTGTTTTACAACAATCCCTTTGGGATCCAAAGCACACGGACAGGCTATATAGATGGCTCTACTCTTTAGTCCAAGCTGATCCCCCCTTTGAGTTATCTCTGACCAAATACAAGACAGCAGACATTCAGACCTGCCAGATGATTCTCCCTGACAACAAGAAACAGAGGTAACACTTGCCTGCTGTGATAGGCAGACTTCCAAGGACATCATGAATGTGGTAGACTCTGGATGCATAAAGAAATGGCTGGTGGGGCTGGACAGATGGCTTAGTGGTTAAGAGCACCTGCTGCTCTTGCTGAGGACCTGGGTTTGACTCCCAGCACCAACACAGTAGCTCACAACTGTCTGTAAGTCCAGCTCCAGGGGACCTGACACCCTCTTCTGGTCTCCTTGGGTACTGTGTGGACATGGCACACTAATGAAAGCAGGTTAAACAAACACATAAAATAAAACATGAAAATAAATAGATATATGTCATATACACGTGATAATTAACAAATGTATGGCTATTTCTCTTATATTTAGTTTCATGATGAACTTATTTCTCACACATCATGCAATAACAGTATTTTATATTTAGAGAAAAACAACGGAACAAATAGCTGGTGTTTCATGGCACTGAGTTTGAGTTGTTTTATGCAGCAGCAGGCACCGGAAACATGTAATCACTAAGAACAGGGATCTTGTCATTGCTTTCTTCCTCATCATAGAAAGAAAATAGGAAAATAAATTGACAAAATATGGAGCATTTAGATTAGAGTGAGCACTTAGATGCAGAGGGTTGATGACTCCTGATGGTGACTGGAGCTTCGATGGAAATCTCTAAATAGTGAAAATATTTTACCACAGATGGTGCAGCACACTGGTCAGACAGAACTGACATGGCCTCCGCTCTCCAGCGTGCCTTGCACGACCTTGTGCTGGGCACTCTCTGCTCACTTTGGGGACCTGGTATCTATTTGCACGATCTTCAATACAAAGTCAAGCAAGATGGCCCCGTGGGAAGGCACTTGTCAACAAGACTGATGACCTGAGTTCAATACCTAGAACCCACATGGTGGAAAGAGAGAACCGATTCCCAAAAGCTGNCCTCTGACCNTCACATNTACTGTGGTGCACACATAAGTAAATAAATAAATATGTAAGTGTAATTTAAACTTTCTAAAAAGAAACACAAATTTTAGTATACTGTGGCTCCTCGTTTATTGATTTATTTAACCCTCTGATAGAAAAATTCTCATTGAGAGCCTGCTGAGGCCCCGCAGAGATGCGACTCTCCACACACCGTTCTCCAGGAACCTCCCATGCTGAGAGAGGTAGGCCAGATCAGGGAGAGCTCTGATTCACAGCAGGCTGTGTCTGCCTTCTGTGTACACTTGCCTGTCACTAGATGTGTGTACACTTGCCTGTCACTAGATGTGTGTACACTTGCCTGTCATTGCAAGTGTGTACACTTGCCTGCCACTGCATGGGGCTTCAGAGGTAGGGAAGAAAGGGAAGCTGAAATGAGCAGAAAGCTTCTGGGGACCTTGGGAATGCAGTGGAGACCTTGGGAATGCAGTGGAGACCTTGGGAATGCAGTGGAATCCTGAAGGACAGATATAGATAGCCAGGGGGCGTCTCACTCATCTTGGAACGCCCCCTAGTGTACAGCAGGTGGAATGGGATGTGTGGACCATCTTCCCTACCCCTCACCCCCATCCACCCATACAGTTGATTGCATATGGCTCTGTCTCAGCAATTCCAAGAAGCCCCTCAACACGTTTAGCCACTGCTGAGGAGATGAGAGGTAACACCCAGCAGCCATCTCAGTAAGCTTAACATCTCAGGACACGGTAGGTGCTCATGTTAGCAAATTCCTCAGCAGCNCTCAAGGGGAAGATAGACCAGTCTTCAGAAGCAAAAGCCAGCCTGTGAATGATGCAGGCCTCAAACACTCCTGAAGAAAAGCGGTCTTGGTTTGGGGTTTTGAAGTTATTCGGAGTGACCTTCACATCCTTATGTACAGTCTACACAATCTAAATTAAATGCTGCATTGCTCTGTATCTTCCTTTCCTTGTCTAACAGGCATAATAATGCCCATCTTCTAGGCTATTCATCCTAGGTCTTGTTAAACACTATTTTAAATACCAATACATAAACTTTTTAATAGTAATGCCTCGAGTGTGTAGCTCTAGCTGGGTGTGGGGGTGCACACCTGTAATTCCACCCCTCAGAAGATGGAGGCTGGAGGCTCTTAAGTCTGAGGCCAGCCTAGGGTATACAGTGAGACCATCTCAAGAAACCAAAGTCTGGGACTGTAGCTCAGGGTACAGCATTTCTCCAGCAGGCACAAANCCCTGGATTTAATCATCATCACTGGAGGGGATATATATGTATATATTCCCACATATTAGTATATAAGAAATGACACGTTGTTTTATTAAATTAAATTCCAAACCTGTAGCCTACCAGGCTAGAAAGAAACTCAATCCCTTTTTAAAGGATTAATTTTTATTTTTTTTTTAATTTTGTGTATGGATGTGTATGTATGCACACATGTGTACGGTGTCTGATCGTTAGAGCTGGCTGCCTGATATGGGTGCTGGGACCACACTCTAGCCCTCTGTAAAACAGTAGGTGCTTCAGCCACTGCGTCAACTTTCCAGCCCTCAAAATCTTTCTTTTTACAGGGACTGCATTACCAGCCCCTTCTACAGGGCCAGGACACCTTATGTGCTCATTTTGTTTTGTTTTGTTTATTGTGCAGGATATTTTTTTTCCTTGTGTCAGGCTTTTTTTTCTTTTTAATAACTATAAATTCAAGCTTAGGGAAGCTTGTTTTTGTCCTGTAAAACAAAACAAAAACTAAACAAAAGCTTTTACAACACTGTTAGCAAATCTGATCTCATTTAGAATGAGATGCAGTTGGATGGCTAGAATCCAGCTTCTAGCATGGATGACACAGGCGTGACTTTGGTGGCACTAAGAGGGAACAATGGCATTGTTGACAAGATTATAATCCACTGGTTGCAAACTTCTAAGCAACAGTAAACTCTGTTAGGAATCTCTAATGTGTTTTACAGGCTAAAAGGGGACAAGGCTAGTAAAATGACTCCACAGAGTCTGAGGAAAATACCGGATTTGAGAGTTACTGGAATTGGGTATGTAAAAATGGGGTTGGTTGTAGGTTGGGGATCACTCTTACAACAGGTCTCAAATTCAAACTACAATACAGCACTTCATAGGCCACTCACATTTCCAGGGCCTCGGTAGGTGGTGGCAGGAGTGCCCAGTTGTCTTCCAATGTAGATGCCCAACCCCCAAGCCCACATGTGAGAAAGGAAGAGAGATAGGCTAAGGACCTTTAGGAAATATGCAGAGAAAATGTCCTGTAGTCAGACTTTCCTTTGGGCTGCCGGCTCACAAATAATGACATGGAGACTTATTCTTAATTGTGAAAGCTTGGCCTATAGTTTAGGCTTGTGCCACTAGCTCTTATAACTTAAATTAATCTGCTTTTATTAATCCATGTTTTACCATGTGGCTCTTTACCTTTCTTTCATTCTGTATGTCCAGCTTCCTCCATGTCTCATTGGCATCTCCTCTGCACCTCAGTTATCCTCTCTGTCTGGAAGTCCNGCCTGTCTAGCTATTGGCTGTTCAGCACTTTATTAAACCAATCACAGCAATGTNTCTCCACACAATGTACAAATATCCCACAACAATGCCCCGTTTCTTCATGGCTCCACTCTTCCTCATGCTTAGAGTCACAGCACATTTAGGGTGTCTGAGACGGAACTTTTGGGGTGGGATGGTTTCCCTTTTATTGTACCAGTCTGATACCCAGTCTGCATTTTTCTCCAAAGCCTCAACTTCTTTCTCTCCTTCTCTAACTTCTTCTGACTGAGCACTCTGGCCCCTGCTGGTTTGCATCTCAACATCAAACATGATCTGCCCATCTTCTTGAGGTGAAGGCTTATCACAGTGAGAGCTGCCTCTTGAGCTGCTCTGTCCTGATTCCTTCTGTGCATCCTGAAGGATCTTCTCGATGTTCCACTGTGGATGGAGGATGAGGAAGGGACGTGTTCCAGCCCCCCATTCTTCCCGTTGCCATTCTCACTGCCATAGCTGCT
>LZPO01097198.1:222823-234696 GCA_001675575.1 Neotoma lepida | reverse complement strand
GAGAAGGAGCTGAGAGTTCCACATTTGGATCTGCAGGCAGCAGGAAGTGAATGCCACACTGGGCCTGGCTTGAGCTTCTGAGACTTAAAAGCCCACTCTCAGTGACACACTTCCTCCAACAAGGCCACACCTCTTAATAGTGCCAGGCATTCAAAACCATGAGTGTATGGGGGCCATTCCTATTCAAACCACCACAAGGGGGAAAAGTNAGCATTCTTGTACACTCTCCATACAGGTTAAAAGAATCAATGTTTTAGTAAGTTAGTGAGGGAGTGAAAAAGCACACTCTGGACACAAAACTGTAGGAGCTTCTGGTATCTGTCAGGTACTCACCATGGCAATCATTACGTTCTTTCATATGACTAAACATCNTTACATGTATAACCTTGAATCTCGGCTCGCCTTCTTATTAAGTGGTCCTGAATGAATTAATCAGCTTCTTCATGCCTTAGTTTCAATATTTGTAAAATGAGGAAAGTAATAGTATTTATCTCAGAGAACTTTTAAATAAATGAGTTCATACCTGTGAGATTTTCAGCATGGTGCCTGTTGAGTGAATACTGACTTAACCTTAGCTGCTAATAATCATGATAATGAGAGCAACAATAATAATATTTCATTGACATCAGCATCAAGGCTGCACTTAGCACTTGCTCAGTAAATGCTACCTNTTACTTCTTAGGTTAAAAAATCAATAAAATGTAAAAGACAGCTTTTTCGTTAGGTTTATTCCACACTGGCACGGTCTCCGGCAGAGTCAAAATAAATGAACACCCTCTCNGATTTCATTTTATAGACTTTCGGGTCAGAAAGGAACACATTCCATGCTCCTAACTCTCNTTGGAGCCCACAGTTAGTTGGTCAGTGCTCTCTGGAGTGGGCCGTTGGGCAGAGCTCCTAAACACAGCAGTTCATCAAGTCACTCTCTGCNGTCTACATTTACTTCTGTGGAACACCAGGTTGAGTGCCCAGCCAGCCCCTGGAGGTTCCCTCTCCCTCCCTCACCTCCCAGCTCTTTTTCTGCCATTCTTTCCAGAGTTCCCACCAAAAACACCCACAAAGCTTCCTCCTTACCTCCTCTGCTCAGGTTGGCGGGCTGCCTCAGCTGCCCTCTGCACTCAACTGATCTCTACGCCATAGCACTCGGATCAAGCATTGCCCGCATGCAGCAGCAAACCTCAGGGCACTAGCCGTCGAAAAGAATAGAATGCATGCTGTAATTCCCACTCCCGAGCCACGGCAGGGGGTTGGCTCCAAGTCTGAGGTCAGTCTGATCTACATAGTTCCAGGCCAACCATGGCTACATGGGGCTTAGAGGAGTAAGCCTCAGAGGCTTGACTGAAAATGAATTTTTTGGCCAGCTGGTGGTGGCTCCCGCTTTTAATCCAAGCACTTAATGGGAGGCAGAGGCACGTAGAGGCAGTCGGGAGGCAGAGGCAGGTGGAGGCAGGTGGATCTCTGTGAGTTCGAGGCCAGCTTGGTCTACAGAGAGAGTTCCAGGACAGCCAAGGNTACCTAAAGAAACCCTGTCTTGAAAAGCCAAAATAGAAAAAAGAAAATGAATTTTACAAATTATAACTCATGTACGAAAATGCACATACTCTTAGGGGCTGTGACAAACACAAACTGTATGCTACATCTGTTCTTTGTCTTTCAAGGGCTTGTAATCCAGCTGTAGAAGGAAAAGCTACGGAGAGGGCTCAGGAGAGTTCACCACTAACCTGCTGCTCTTGAAAAGGCACCTTCATCAATCTGAGAAAGGAGTACTTGGAGGCAGGATGAAAAAAAAATCCGTAATAAAAAGTTGGAGTTCTCAAAGTACAAAAATACTGTAAAATTCCCTTTAACCAGGTTAATAACTTCCCCCAAATTTATAATTTTATACATATTTCATGCAAGCTGTAGAGTAGGTTACCGTGCTGTACTGTGCACTATATTCTTATGAATACTATTTAAAATACATATTCACATAAGTGACAAAGCTGTGACTCAATATTTCAAATACTAATGGCTTTCCAAAAGTTACAGAATGTTAGAGCTNATCCAGACATTTCAGAATTCACACTGAGCCTAACTCATCTACCTCCTTTCCAGGAGTGCCCAATACGTTTAAAATCAAAATCTGAGCAGTGTTTTCATTCTTAACTATTTGCTCAGTCTGTGGGTTAAGCCAGTTTTCCACTGTGGAGAGCTACCTCACTAGTCCTGGCCTCATGATGCCATGGACAGAGTTCTTGGCACACACTGAGTGCTCAGACCNATTACAGTTACTATTATCTTACAAGTACTGCTACTGCTTTNTCCCTAACAGTCCCTGCACCAAAGGGCTGGCACATAAATACAAGGTTGTAGGGCTTATCCTAGACCACAGGTTCTTAACTGGAGTCCAAAGACTTTTGACAATGTGAACTCAGTGAGGATAATTTATATCTTTATTTTCACTCATTCCTATTGAAATTTAGCATCTTCTTCAATTGTAAGTCTAGACAATGAGCCCCTCTGACAGTAACAGTACATGTGATTTTGTNGTAGACATTTCCATTTTACCTCAAAGGTATTGCAGGAATATCATTTGTGGTCATTGAATTCTTAACANTGGATTAATGGAGAAGCACACTAGTCACTATCTCACACATTCGGGGTATTCCTATGTTCATAGCTGTGTGTAAGCTACACACAAGACAAAAAAGATGTATACAAGGCTCCCTTTGTAATTTTGTTACNTTCATTCAAAAACATGCTAAAGCTGGGCACTATGGTGCATACCTGTAATCCCAGCACTCAGGAGGATCAGGAGTTCAAGGCCATCCTCAGCTACATAGTTAACTATTAGCCTCAATACTTGGTCTCTATCTCAAAAACAAAAAGCATNACATGGAGAAGAGTACAGCAGGTGTCACTGCACAGACAATCAGGTCCACGGCACAAGGAAATGTTGGGAGCCTCCAGCCCGACCATTCACTCACAAAGCCTTTCACCTTGTCTCTTGTCCCTCTTCTTCCTACTGTTCCATCCTTTGCAGCACGATCAGATTCACCCTCTTCATGAACATTGCTCCCCTCTCTCCACAACTCCAGAGTCTCTTGTTGACCTGGACCTCACCAAGTAGTGTAGGCTGTCTGCCCATTGAGCCTTACGGGTCTGCCTGGCTCTGCTTTCCCAGGGATTGGATTACAAGTGTGCACCACTACCCCCAGCTCTTTCACATGGGTTCTAGGGTCTGAACTCAGGTCTTTGTGCTTCTATGGCAACAGCTTTACTCACTAAACTATCTTCCCAGCCATATGGNAATTTTGATGATGTTTCACTGAATCTGTAGATTGCTTCGGCTAANGGAGCCATTTTTACTCTGGTCCTTCTTCCAACCCATATGCAAGGGAGATGTGGTNATATATNGTGTACCCTAATAAACTTGCCTGAGGATCGGAGGACAGAGCCAGCCACTAGATNAGACATAGAGGTCAGGCAGTGGTGGCACACACCTTTAATCCTATCACTCGGGAGGCAGAGATTCATCTGGATCTCCGTGAGTCCAAGGCCACACTGAAATTGATCCAGTATAGGAGAGAAACAGAGCCAGGCAGTGGTGGCACACACCCTTAATCCCAGCACTTGAGATCTCATGCCTTTGCCTGGGAAGTACATATGCCTTTAATCCCAGGAAGTAATATGGCAGGGCAGAGAAAGGTATATATGGTGTGAGGAAACAGGAACTCTTTAGGCTAAGGATTTTGTAGAGGTAAGAACTAGTGGCTGGCTGTTCTGCTTCTCTGATCTTTCAGCTTTTACCCTGATATCTGGCTCTGGGTTTTTTATTATAAGACCATTTAAGATTCTAACAACAGNGAGGTTTTTCCACCTTCTAGTGTTTTCTTCAATTTTTTAGTGTTTTAATGTTTTTTCACTGTAGAGTTCTTTCATTCTTTGCTTAGATTTATCCCCTGCCCCCCCCTTTTTTTGAGGCAATTGAGACTAGGATCGCTTTCCTTAGCACCTTCTCAGCATGTGTCTTGTTGGTATATAGGAAACTTCTTGGGTTTCGTATGCCAGGGTTGTATACTACCACTGCCGAAACTGTTNATCAGCTCTAAGAATTTTCTAGTGGCACACCTAAGGGCTCCTATGTATACAATTATATAATCTGAAATAAGAACACTTTGATTTGTTTCCTGTTTGTATCCTTTGACATGCTTGCCTTGTCTCACTGATCTAGCTGTGACTTCCATCACTATATTGAATGAGTAGAAAATATAAGCACACTCTTGCCTTCCCGACGTTAGTATAAATGCTTTCACTTTTCCTTTGTTTACTATAACATTGGCTATAGATTTGTCATATATAGACTTTATTATAACGAGATATTATCCTTCTGTACCTAGTCTCCTCCAGGCTTTTATCAGGAAAGGACGTTGGATTTTATCAAAAGCGTTTTCTACATCTACTGAGAGGTCAGGTGACTGCTACCATTGAGTCCATTTGTGTGATGTATTTACATTTATTGATTTGCATGCTAAGTTACCCTTGTACAGCTAGTGTGAAACCAGTCTGATCTTGCTGTATTTTTTTTTCAGTGTTCTTAAATTAAACTCGAAATTGTTTTATTGAGAATTTTTGCATCTGTGTTCATCAGGGAGTCAGTCTATAGATTTTGTTTTGTGCTTTTCTGGGTTGAGTATAAGGACCAGCATGTAAAGAGGGTCTGGAAATGGCCCTTCCTTTTCCATTTTTTGAATAGTTTGCAAATCATTGATGTTAGCTTTCTCTGAAGCTCTGGGAAAAAAATCTTCCAATAAATCCATCTGGGCCTGGACTTTATTTGGGAGTTGGGAAATTATTTTTATTACTAGTTGGGTCTCATTGCTTCTTAGATCTGTTTAAACTATTTATCTCATCTTGGTTTAGTATTGGTATATCATATGCACCTATAAATTCTTCTACTTCCTTGTATCTTTCCAGTTTAGTGAAATGTAAATATTTAAAGTATAACCTAATAATTTTCTGAGTATCACTGATGCCTGTTGTAATGTCTCACTTTTCATCTCTAATTTCATTAATTTGGGTTTTCTGTCTCTTTTAGTTAATTTCACTAAGGGTTTGCTGATCTTGTTATCTTTTCAAGAACCAACTCTTTGTTTCATTTATTCCTTTGTGTTGCTTTGGTTTCTATTTCATTAGTGTCTGCCTTGATTTTAATTATTTCTTTCTGTCTACTGATTTGGAGATTGGATGGTTCTTTGTTTTATTTAGTTTTGTTTTTTTGGGTTTTTGTTGTTGTTTGGTTTTTTGAGACAGGATTTCTCTGTGTTGTCCTGGCTGTCCTGGAACTCGCTCTGTAGACCAGGCTGGCACTGAACTCACAGGGATCCACCTGCCTCTGCCTCCAGAGTGCTGGGATTAAAGACGTGCAACACCATATGCGGTTAGCTCCTGTTTTCTCAAGGCCCAAGCGTCCANGCTCATTGACTCCATATCTCTCTGATTTTTCAGTGCTGTCACACCTAGCTCTCAGGACTGCTTTCATTATGTCCCTTAGGTTTTACCAGGTTGCATTTTACTTTTATTCNNTTCTAGAAAATGTTTCCAAATTCCTTCTTGCTTTCTTCCAGGATCCATTCAATAGTGTGTTGTGTTATCTCCGTGAGTTTGTATAATTCTATAATTTCTCTTGCTACCAATTTCTAGTTTTATTCCACTGTGGTCAGATAGAATATAAGAAGTTGTTTCAGTTTTCCTGTGTCTGTTATGACTTACTTTTTATCATATCGTGTGTTTTAGTTTAGAGAAAGTTCCANGGGTTTCTGAGAAGAATGTGTAATCTACAGTGTTTGGATGGTCTAGTCCGTCGACGTCTTTTAGGTTCATTTGATCTCTGAAATCATTTAACTCAGATGTTTCTCTATTTCTTTCTTTTAAAGATGACCTGTCTATTGGTCAAAGTGGAACAGTGCAATTACCAGCTACTATTGTATTGGGGCTAATCTGTGACTCTACATCTAGTAGTATGGAATACATCTAGTTTTATGGATTGGATGTACCTATGTTTGGTATGTTTCTGCTTAAAATTGTAACATTATCTTTTCCTGTTTTTAATTTGTGTGTGTGTGTGGTGTGCATGAATGTACGTATGTTCATATAGACTCCTATGAACTTGTGCACGTGAGCAAGCCAGAGGTTTGAGGTAAATGTCTTCCTCTTTTAATCTCCACTTTATTTTTCTAAGTAGGGTCTCTCCCTGAATCTGAGACTCATTGATTTAGCTACTCTAGGTAGCCTGCTGGCTCCTGAGCACTGAGGTTCCATGCTGGCCACCATGCCTGCTTAGCTTTTATGTGGATGCTGGGGAACCAGATTCTAGTGCACAGGCTTTCACGGCAAGTGCTTCATCCCCTGAGCTGTGTCTCTAACCCTGTGATGTCATCTTGACATACTGTCCCCTTAACCAGCATGGAGTGACATTCTTTATCTCTTCAGACTGTTTTGTTTGAAGCCCATTTTGTCATATATTAGAACAGAAACAGCTGTTTGTTTCCTAGGTCCATTGGCTTGGGTATATTTTCCCTCCTCTCACTCTACAGTAGCCTTTACCTTTGATGGCAAGGTGCACTTCTTGTTAAGTAGCATCTGGTTATTTAGGTTAGGGAAGATATATCTACAACAGTATCAATAAACTTTTCATACACCACTGTATTAAAATACACCATTCTGGGGGCTGGAGAGATAGCTCAGAGGTCAAGAGAATTCTCTTCCAGAGGATCCAGGTTCGATTCCCAGCACTGGATACAGGACCTGTGAGCAAGGTCAGCCCTTTCTTAAAGAAATGTGAACAAATTGATGTCAGTTCCTGAAGGACTGCCATTCTTTAAGTTCATAGGGCATACTCCTAACTCTTGGCCCATCAGGCCCCTCTGTAAAGCACTAGCCATATTATATGAGCTTCTCAGCCTCACTGATGCATAGAAGCCAGTTCTCATTCATCCTGTGACAGAGTCCTCATTCAGTAAGGCTTCTGTCTGTCTATTGATGCACTGTTGGGGTTTCAGAGCCTCTGATTGCTCCATAGTCATTAAAGGGTAAAAAGCATATGTTCTGATATCTTATGCTACTTCATCTTTTTCAGTTCTGGGCCGTCTTCATATGGCAATGCCTTTTATTCCAAATGACTGGAGTCTTAGTTACTTTTCTATTGCCATGACCAAACACTGTGACCAAGGCCACTTTCTTTTAAAGGCATTTAATTTGAGGCTCATGGTTCCAGAGGGTTAAAGTCCATGACCATCACGGCAGAGAACATGGCGGCAGACAGGCAGGCCTGGCGCTGGTACCATAGTATTGAAACAACCATAAGGTAGAGAGAAAGAGAGCTAACTGGGAATGGTGTGAACTTTTGAAACCTCATAGCCCACCCCCTGTGACACACCTTCTGCAACAAGGTCACACCTCCTAATCCTTCCCAAGCAGTTCCACCAACTGGGGACCAAACAGTCAAATATGTGAGCCTACGGAGGCCATTCTCATTCACACAATACATAATGCAACAACGCTAGTCTTTGCATTCATTCCTCTAAACATCCACTCTAACACAGTTCTTTAGAGTTGAAGAAGACCCAACGTGGGGGGGGGGGGCATGTCTTTTGCTCTTTTTCTAGCCCTTAAGGTGGTAGGTGTGGTATGGCCAACATGAAAGCAAAGGATGGATGATAATGTGCCATCTCATTGCTGTACCTTGCATGGGATCTGAGTTGTCAGCACCCCATATCTAGAGACCTGGATCATAGTCATCCAACTCAAAAGAAAACTTTCTTTCAATGTCAATGTAAGACGAATTGCTAAATGGTCTTATTAATAAAAAACGCAGAGCCAGACATTGGGGTGAAAGCCGAGAGATCAGAGGAATAGCCACAGTCAACCTCGCCTCACCAGCTCCTCAGCTTCCAGAGAGACCTACTTCCTGTATACCCACGCCTATATGCCTTTCTGTTCTGCCATCTCACTTCTTCTCTCTGCCCAGCTACATCACTTCCTGTATATCTGTACAGACCTTCAGACCTCTATAGTTAGTGCTGGGATTAAAGGCGTGTGCCACCATGTCTACCTGTGTTCCCAATGTGGCCTTGAACTCACAGAGATCTGGATGGATCTCTGCCTCCTGAATGCTAGGATTAAAGGTGTGTGCTACCATTGCCTGGCTTCTATGTTTACTATAGTGGCTCGCTTTTTCCTCTGATCCTCAGATAAGCTTTATTGGGGTACACAGATAAAATATCACTACAACAAATAACTCACCAACGATGGCTGGAGACCAGTATGGTCCAGTGTTTGTCCTTCCCAGTCTAATCCTCAAGGGGTCAGAGGCGCATGTTTCTAGAGCATACTCCAATCCATGCTCCTCAGTCCTAGCAGACTTCACCAGGGACAATTTCATCTGTGCCTCCACTACAAGTGCTATAAATACAAATGGTAAATGGCTCAGCCTTTAGAGACAGGAGCTCCAACTGGTGCATACCAGCTAGCTGCTACCTTATATCAAGCATCAAAGCAGAGCAAAACCCAGGCAAGTTTAGCCTTTGGCACCCCAATACTTTGTGCTTGAATTAAGCCTTTCCCTTCTTCAATCCTTCAAGTCATGGTTATTGTTTTTTTTTCTCCACTTTGTCTCATAATATATAACAAGTACACTCAGTGTCCAGGCATTACGACCCACTAAAGGGCACAAGCCTGAAGTGACAGGGTTTTTAAGCAGTACCACAGTATTTGCATCCTTACCCTGCTCAGCAGGCTCGGGTCATCCAGCATGAGGACAGGGAGGGCCAGAAGACGACCAGCCACAGAAAGTTTCCGAGCAGCAGCAATATCTAAATGGATCCAATCTTCAGCCTCATCTTCCTCTAACGGCAAGAGAAACACAGCTCCTTCCTCCTCCTCATTCGCTTGGAGAAACCACCTGTAATATCCATGAATGAGTGACTTTTGTTCCCATCACTTGTTCTCTGAGATGGAAATGATGTTCCACAAGAATAGNGGCTACCCCCTCCCACATCTCCCCCCATTCTCTAGTGCACACAAGTACCTAAGCATGCTTCCACAGAGAGTACTGAATGGACCTATGGTTAAGGAAAAGTTAATAATTTAACTGCTTTATCAACATGACATCGGCTTTCTTCCCCGAGTGTGCATGACAACAGAACATGCAGTGATGTATTAGCAGCACATTCTGATGTGATGACACCAGAGTTCTTTTAACACCACTGATGAAATGTCAACACAGTATGAAATAACACCTAGCATTGTCATAAAAATGGGTTTTGAGTATGCAGACCTTCCTGGGGAAAAAAGCCCCAGAGAAACATGAGTTTCACTTTGTGAATGTCTTGCCTGCCTCACAGCACCTGCCTACATTGCTGTAATTAACTACAGGGACTATATTTTTCACTAAAGTTCTACATTATATTACCCACCATGGTCTGTATATGAATAGCTAATAAGAGAAATGGAGAATGCATATCCCAAAATTGTATTTGTTCTTTTTTTTAACTTTGTCTCATTATATAATTAGAAGTATACCCAGGATCCAGGCATTAAGATCCCTTAAATGGCACAAGCCAAAGGCAAAATCCTCCACTACCCACTACCTGAGCCANAATCCCAAACTACCCCACCTAGGGAGTAGCCAGTATCCACTACTATACCACTTATCTGAGTCAGTACCCCTCCCCTAGCCCACTTATACCCAGTACTTCATTGTCCCACCTACCCAGCACCCCACACACCTAAACCAATAAACCTATATACATTACAGAATCTTTATATAGAGCAAGTGCTTAGTAAATATTTGTTAAATGAATGATGAACAGGTGTCTATGCATACTATCAGCCTGTTCTGGGCTTGTCAGAAACTCTGTAGAAGTTTTATGCTTCTTAGATAGGCCTCATTTTTTGGAATTTTTATTTTTTGAAGTTATGTATATGCCTGCATGAGTTTATGTGCATGATATGTATGCAGGTGCCCTCAGAAGCCACAAGGTGGCATTGAATCCCTTGAAACTGGGGTTACAGACAGTTATGAGCCACCTGACATGGATGCTTGGAATTGGACTCAGGTCCTCTGCAAAAGCAGTAAGTGCTCCTAATTGCTGACAAGTCTCTCCAGCCTCTAAGATAGGCCTCTTGACTAGGATCTTATTTAGAAAATGGAATCTTTGTAACAACCAATCAAGGTTCCTTTTTGGGAGGAAAGAACTGGCAGTTTTCCTTACTAAAAAGATAACATATTATTTATGCAAAATACAGACAAAAAGAAATTACTGACAGTTCTATCATCTAGAATATTTTTAAATGTTTTTTGAAATANATAGAATATTTATTGAAATTATGGTATTTTAAGTAAACAGAATTTTTTTAGTTTCTTATTTTGTTGGCTCTTTTTTTATATCTGATGCCATAAAATAAATAGCCTGTCTAACATGTTTTAACATGTACCCCCATATATTAGTTGTGTATGCATGGAAGTGATTGGCCAGGTAAGGTTTGTTTGGCTTCTCCTCCACCCCCTGAAGTTCTTGCTGTATAGCCCAAGCCAATTTCAAACTCACGACACAATCAGGCTGGCCTCAAACTCTCCTCCTATCTGGCCTTCCCAGGCACTGGGATTACAGACGCCAGCCATCATATTTGGCTTGGATTTTTTTCCCTACATTATTACATTTCCATCCCATTATCAGCCAGAAAAGCCATGATTCAGCAGCAATACTGAAACAGTAAACACCAAGGATCTACTGAACACTGTTCCCTCCCTGTCATCATCACAGTGCCATAGCAACAAGTCACACACTCAATAGCAGAAGCAGTCCTGAGAACGAGAAAGAAATACAAATTGAGAACACCCACAAATAAGATATTGTAAGGTGTACCTAGAGAAAAATAAGCCTAGATCACAAAGCAAAGAAAAAAGGAATTGCCCTCTTGGGACGCTGCACAGGAAAAGTGTTCAACACTGCTCAGATGTCCACTGAAAGTCAACTCAGAGGCTATACAAAATGAACAGTCAGAGGCATTAAGCCCCAAGTAAGCAGGAGCTGAAGTATAAAGGACTCTATTACTGCATGCTACAAGGGACATTTCGGTGGAGGTTAAGGGCACTCTGTTCTAAATTCCCTGCGTCTCTCCTCGAAAAGCTACATCTCAATTTTGAACTTTCTCCTAACTTCAAAGAGGGTCAGCATAGTGCTCCTGCATATAAAAGAAGTGTCCAAATCAGAACATGCCAAAGACTGAGACTGAAGATAACAGGGAGGTAGTGAAACGGGACAGCCCCAAAGAAAACTCCAGCATTCTCCCTACCGCNGGGACCCTACATAACCAATATCCTAAGTACACAATAAATCAGAGGGCTGGGAACAGTAAGGAATTCTGAATTCNGGTAAGGTGNATGAGGTCATTTCATTACTTACCATGGTTCAACGACTTAGCTAAGACTCAGAGCTCTCCTTTTTCGTTCTTAATTCTTGCAATAAAGTATTGGGGGGATCTAACCCCTTTCAGACCGCCATACTGCATCCTAAATTTATACTTAATTTATGCTCCTCAACTCCATGATTCTTCCAAGGTCATTCACCCAACTAAATCTGTCTATTCCATCCAAGCCAACGATGGCACAAACTTTTCAGCACATTTTACCAAAATCCTTCCTCCAAGTACTTACCTGTGTAATTCCCCAGAGTGTCTGGCCTCCTTTCTACCATACATTCCTTCAGAGATCAAAATAGACCCTCCCCACCTCNAAAGTGTTGTTAAAATAATGCACTCTGCAGGAGGCTGGAGAGACCGCTCTGCAATTAAGAGCTCACATTGCCCCTGCAGAGGACCTGAGTTGGTTT
>LZPO01097198.1:186001-205019 GCA_001675575.1 Neotoma lepida | reverse complement strand
ATCTAGTGGCTGTTCTGTTCTCTGACCCCAAATAAGTTTTATTAGGGTACACAATATTTTGGGGGACATAATATAATCACCACATTAATCAGGTATCTCCTTGTTTGGTTTGATATGTTTTCTTTTTTTTGTTAGTGTTTTGCTTTCTTTTCTTTCTCCTCCTCCTCCTGTTTTTAACAAAACCTCCCTGTGTAGCTCAGACGAGCCTGCAAATATACCATCTTCCTGCATNAGTATCCCAAGTGTTGGGACTATAGGCCCATGCCACTAAATCCAGCTAAAAATAAAGATCATTTAAGTGAATTAAAAAAAAATCACAAACTCTTCCTGGGAAAGTATCTTCAGATGCATAAGGTTCCCCAGCACCTTGGGGATCAAGTAAAAGGAGGGTATTTGTCTCAGAGTTGGTGTTGGGGGTTAGTCAACAAATGCAAAGGTTAAGAAGCAACAAAAGATTAACCATCAAAGAGGAAAAGGAGACAACGCCACGGAAGAGATGTGATGCTCACCATGGATGCACTCGCTAAAATGTGAGGAGGCTGCAGCCATCAGAAGGCCCGGGAAGTCAGAAGAAAGCTCTCTCTCAAACACTAATCCAGGAAAGAGCAGATTCAGAGTCCCACATGATGGCTGTCCTGCACGCAGTCATGCTAGCCTGGTGAGGACAAGAGCTCTGCCATCTTCACCACAGCTTCCCAAGTGGCTTTGGACATCNCCACTCCAGTAAGTCAGGAGAACAAAGCAGGGAAGCATGGCTGGACCTGAATTAACAGTTGCACACATCATTTCTCCTCAAGGTCCACATCCCATGACCATGCCTAACTTCTGAAGAAGCCAGAAAGATGGGGTCTGGCTCCAGTGCCAAGAAGAGGAGCATGAACTTCACGGAATCTGATGTCTGCCGTGTGTGATTACAACTGGAGCCGTAATGTTCTGTAGGTACCTCTCTCTGGTAACATAGTGGAAAGGACTCCTCCCCTTACAAATAGATTGTGTTCTAAAAGCTCACTGGGGAGTTTAGTATGCTTCCAACAGGAAAAAAAATATCTTNTGTAGACAAACATTAGAAATCTGAGTTTTGGACCCAGTAGAAGAAAAGTTTCCCCCTCTCCTCCTGGGGGTGGGGGAGGGGCAGAAAGGATGTCCTGATGGAGCAAGTTCCCTCTCCTGCGGGGGCAGAAAGGATGGACTGATGGGCAAGTTCCCTCTCCTGGGGGGACAGGATGAAGTGACGGACACTTTTGTTTGTTTGTTTGTTCTTAAGCACCCCCTTCCCTTGTCATTCTCAATTCCACAGGTGCCTGTCACCCTTTCACCTAGCAAACACCCCTCCTGAGTCCCTCCTAGTTGCCATTTCTCAGTCATTACTACGAATGCTACTGTCTTCTGAGTGGTCGGACAACGGATTTGTAGTCTTTTAAGTATTTACACATAAACTCGTAGAACATTAACATCTATTGAATATTTATTGCACACCAGAGCTAGTCTCTGAATTCTATTTCACTCTTTCAGAAGAAGGAAGTGATAGCATTGTGCTCACAAAGTTACTGGAAGGATGGAATTAGAATGGGCCTGTGAAGTGCCTGGCACCTTGCCTAACATTAGTAATTTCCTCAATAAATAATGGCTCTTAGGTCCCTAATGTGTTTGTTCTCACTCAGTAGGGAGGCAGGGTGAAAGCTGAAGCAGCCCTGCCCCCTCCCCCCAGGGAACTTCCAGTTTCCCAGGTCATCAAGGCAGTTGTCCTAAGTCGAATGTTGACTGGAAGTGCTTGCTGAAAATGTAAATTCCCGGCAACCACAGGCAGAAACCTCTATTCACTCAGTCTGCTGCAAGCAGGGCCGCCACATTGAACAACACCAGGGGGCACCATTCACATGGTATTGTGTGTAAATGGTGCTTCCTGGANTTTTGCTAAGTTGTGGATCTAAAGTCAAAACCCAGGAAATAGCGCTTTTAACAAACATCCAGGTGATTGAGACAATCTGGTCTCTCAGAAAGATTGTTCTAGAATGACTGTTTAAGGGAAGGGAACCCAGGAAACTTGGTGACCCAGAGGCTACTTCAGTGTCTCAAAGATGTCCTAAGATACCACAAAATAACATCTCTAAAACTCAGTCACACCCNGAGGAAAGAATATCATGTCGCGCCAACTGGATTCTGAGGNGCAAGGCCTGTACCTGCAATTTCCTTTCAAAAGCTTCATCAGGCCCTTCAGACCACCTCACATTAATCCTGGGGACAGATCTGTGAGACAGGTGGCAGGCACCAGCTTTTTCATTATAGGTAGCTTGAGGCAAGAGCCGGGTCGCTGGCCCCAGAAGAGTCTGTCTGTATCCTAGATGGGTCTGCTGTATTTCCCCCAATTTCCANCAAGATATTCAGCCTCTGTTTTCTGCTGGGGAGATCTTCCTGCTTCATATAAGAAAACTGGTTGGAAAAGAGATCCAGTACTTTCACAAGTAGGTGGGTGTTGAACTCTAAATGAGGGGAAAGGGAGTGAATACTGCCTGCTAAATGCCAGCTATTACTGGATTCTTTACTTAGATTNTCTCTTATTCTTTGTAATAATTTAGACTAGTTAGAGATATCACCATCTTTACAACTTTCAAAGAAGGTTACATTGTCACAATAACTATAGATAGCAAACATAGACAGACTATTCTAACCTCAAGTTTGACTCCAAAATCCATGACTTTTCAGTCTCTGCACTTAGTTAGGGAGTATAAACCCAAAACAAAAACAAGTATGCAAGTGACTTCTGCATAATGACAGATCTGATAGCAGTTAACATTTTTGAATGCTTGGCTAACAGTGTATCTGGGTATTGAATCGTCCACTTCCTATAGAGACATTAGTTCTATGATGTAGATGCTATACTATTAGCTACTCTCAATTCTAGATTGTAGAGGTGAGGACACTTGAGACCTAGAGAAGCTGAAAACCTTTCCAACAGGAGAGGGTCGAATGTCACCTCTGTCACAGAGGAGGGACTTGGCTCGTTCTATAACCCCAAGAAACAGATAATCTAAGACAAACACTCAAAGACCACTGAGAGACAGGTCTAAGTTCAGATGATGATCTGGGCTTGCTTTGGTTTGTATTTGTTTGAGATAGTGCTCTTGTAGCCCAGGCTGGCTTTNAATTCTAAAAGTGGCAGAAGGTAACTATGTACTTAGGATCCTCCTGTCTCCATCTCCCAAAGCTGGAATTACAAATTTATACCACTACACCCGGTTTATTCAGTGTTGGGGATTGAACCCAGGACTCCCAGTATGCTAGGCAAGCACTCTATCAGTTGAGTCACACCACATGGCCCAGTTGCCATTTTTAAACAACATAGTAAAATGCTGTAAGTCCCACTATGCCATGACTATACTCCTTGCTCTGCCCTGTCAACACCCACTGTCGCTTCAATTTCCATACATTCCTCATATTTCAACCTAAATACCACTTCTTGCAGGAAATTGTTCTAGACCCTCCACATTAACCTTTCTCCACCACTGTACATTGATCATATGCCCATGATACTGAAAGCAACAACTAAATAACTATGAAGCTAATTATGGGGTGGTATGTGAATCTTGGTGATAGGGATTCACCTACCTGGTGACTTCTTCTGTTTGACACACATTAGATCCTTAACATAGTCTATGAATGATGGTCATGGGACAATCAGAGCAGATGTGGATTCTCAGAGCTGACCAGCTGAAGATGACATTAACTGCCCTTTCTCATTAGGCTGACGTGATCATTTCAGAGCTATCCATGTTCTTGGGGCCTTTCAACCACCTGTTAAAGCATACATCCCATTGCACACTTGGTCACACTTTATCTTTTCCTTTGTTAGCAACTCCGTGTCAAAACCTCATCCATACTGGTCCATTCTTACTGTGGAAACTGTGCCACAAAGACTAGCTAGCATTCATTTCTAACACCCTTGACTTCGTGTGCCAATTCATTTCATGATCATCCATGGGCTTTGGCCTGCCTATCTCCCTTGTCCATCTGTTTGGCCAGCAACGTGCCTGTTTGCGGGTGGTTAGATTCTTGGCATAGGAGAGAATCTCCAAACAATGCAAGAGGTTTTGGTGGGCACTTCATCTGTGTTGTGGTGAGGCCTTCCCTGTGAAAGCCAAGTAACATGTGCCCTTCTGCACTCCATGGAATCATAGACATGGGTGCCCAAATCAATAGAAGGTCAAAAGGAGAATAAAAAAGAGTCCTTGACAGACATGCTGGGTTGGGTAGTGGTAAGTTCCAGAGGAACATGACCTATGACACTACAGAAGAACATGGGACTAGGTGTGGCACATAGAAGAAGCTACGGGAACATGGAGGTGGTTGAGCATGCCTGACTAGTCTGAGAGTCACTGGGAAATTGAATGCATATACCTAGGAAACAAGTTTTCTGCACTCTGTTATTTCAGACAACAGAAGGGAAAATGAACCACAATGGAGAGAATGCAGCTAAGCCCAGAACTCAAGAGACAGGCATGCCAGTCAGTGGCAAGCAGGCAAATGGGCAGGATGCGGTAAGGGCCATGCCAAGGAAANGCAGCCTCTTTCATCTAAGATAAATGCAAACATTTTCTTTCCACTTATTTAGGNAAAAAAAGCTGGTAATGTGGGCACTGGGAAAGGGGAACTGTGTCCTGGGTGGCAAGCTCCTCCGAAGAATAGTGCCAATACCTACACACACCACATTCTCACATGAGTGTGTGCACACACAACACACAGAAAACTATATTGTTTGTAGCAGACAAAGCACACACAATTCTAAGAAGGGAATGAGCCAATTATATGGCCTCCAAAATATTGGTATTCAATGGATTTTTTTGTTGTGTTTTTTTTGTTTTTGTTTGTTTGTTTTTGGAATAAGCCAGGGAACTTCAGAATGTGAAATCCCCTGTCTGAAAACACACTATTCTTTAGGGTGCCTAGGACCTTAGGGCCTCACAAATCCCTCAACTAATTTAACCTTCCCAAGTAAGTATTGTAAGGAGTCAAAAGAAGATGCGTGAAAAAAAATGATAAGTGAAAATTATAAAAGTATTCTTAAAATAAAGGCAGGAAAATAGAAACAGGAATAAAATAATAAGCAGCCAGATGTGGTGACACGTGTCGTCTCCCATTCAGGAGGTAGAAGCAGGAGCAACAGAAATTCAGGGCTAGAGCTGAGTGAGATGGCTCAGTGGGCAAAGACACTTGTTGCCAAGCCAGACAGACAACCTGAGTTCAATCATTGGGACCCAAGTGGTAGCAAGAATCAACTCCCATGAGATGCAATCTGACCTCCACTGGTGTGCCACAACACATGCACACAAACACAGAGGGGAGGGGGAGACTAAATAAATAAATAGATTTTTAAAAAGTGAAATTTAAGGTGGCCCTCAGCTATATGGCAAGTCTGAGACTAGCCTGGGCTACATGAGAACCTGTCTCCAAAAAAGAAAGAAGGAGAAAGAAAGGAAGTGAGAGAGGGGGAGGGAGGGAC
This sequence comes from Neotoma lepida, assembly GCA_001675575.1. Classification (NCBI taxonomy): domain Eukaryota; kingdom Metazoa; phylum Chordata; class Mammalia; order Rodentia; family Cricetidae; genus Neotoma; species Neotoma lepida. Next base: position 199,522 of record LZPO01097198.1, on the reverse strand, counting down.
AGAGGGAGGGAGAGAGAAAGGGGAAAGGAGGAAAAGGGGGGGGATGAGAGGGGAGGGGAGGGCACGGGAAGGGAAGGGAGAGTCCCTACTTTCACAGTGCTATTCTTCAAAGGGACACAGGCCACTAATGATACTAAGTAAGTTCACAATGAGCTGTATAGTTTTAAGAAGTGGAAGGTCAGGATGCAGGAGGCCATCTTAAGCAGCCTGCCAAGAAGTTTCTGCTGTTGGAAAGTCCTTTTCAGGGAAGAGCTGGCTGTGTGGCCAGAGCTCAGTGGGCAGCCCAGGGGTGGAAGCAGCAAGCTGTGGGGATCAGGACAGGGCTCAGCCGGCCACAGTGACAAGCTTGGATTTTCATTAGCAGCTTGCATAGGAAGCCATTGGAGGGTGTTCTCGGAAGTGCACAGGTTTGAAAGATGATGCTGTCTGTTCTGGAAAAAATAAATTGTGGGTGGGCAAAAGTGGAAACAAAGAGACTTGTTAGAAATTATTGCCACAGCCCAGGGAAAGACGGTCATGCACAGACAGAAATAGTCACTGAGAATATATTTTTGAAGAAATATGTTTTGTATCCTTAACCATCATGCCAAATTTTTCACCTATTACACATTATTTTATATTCTTCCTCATGCTTTTCTTTCTNCCTTCCCATCTGAGATCGCGATCACCATAACTTATTTATAGAATTCCATGTGGAATTCTTAATTCCTGTGGTTGACATTTATATGTCTCTGTTATGTTCTGGGTGCTACAGTTGTTCTTTGGTAGACAAGAACTCCTAAGCTCTTGTTCTCAGAATGTAGTCACAGGCGATGACAATCTTGTAAAGTAGCTCATGAGGACATTATTTCTTCCTTTTAACAGATGAGCAAAGAGAGGCAGGAGGAGGAGGGCCTAAGTGACTTGCCCAAGGTCACTGTCAAAGGACAAGCCTGGAGCAGAGACAGGCTGTCCTAAATCAATCCGCAGTTACCCCCTCAAGCCCATTTGCAGTGTGTCCTGGACAGCAGGTGCTCCTGCGAAATAGGTGGCCAATGTTTCCCCAAGGAGGACGACAGCTAACTGTCTCCCTACATTTAATATACTAACTCTTCTATCTGCATAGTCCATGTGTTTCTCACCAAGCCAAAATGAACTTTAGGTTTATTATCCTATGTAAATTTCACCAGGGAACAAGGTTTAGTTAGAAAAGAGGAGGGGTCAGGGTTTTTTTTTTTTTTTTCATTTGTATGAGTTAGTCACAATTTAATTTAGGAAGTACTTTAGAGGCTAGAGAAGTGGCTCAGCAGTTAAGAGAGAGTACTTCTCAGTTCCCAGCACCCACTTTAGACAGCTCAAAACCACCTATAACAGCTCCAGAGGGATCCAGTGCCCTCCTCTGGCCTGTGCGGGTACCTGCATTCATGTGTACATACCCATATCCATGCACACATAATTAAAACACACAAGCAAGAAAAAAAACTTTAGGGCCTGAAGAGATAGCTCAGTGGTTAAAAAGCACTGGGTGATCTTCCAGAGGACCCAGGTTCAATTCCCAGCATTCACACGGTGGCTCACAACCATCTGTAATGTTAGTCCCAGGGGATCCAACATGCCCTCTTCTGGCCTCTCTGGGCATTGAATGCACATCACAATGAAGTTGGAGAGATAAGATGGACAAGATGAAAGTATAAGAGCATAAAAGACATGCTCCATCAGAGTGGTTAGGAGGACGCCAGGCATTCTCAATTTTAAAGTTCTGGGATTAAGGAGGTGAGCAAGGAGAANTGCCTCTGCTCTCATGGGGCTTCTACCCAGGCCTTCTCTCGAAACTGCTTTTACGTAACAGCTTAACAGTACTTCCTGTACTTCTCGGTGATTAGTGACACGTGCTCATACCTCCTGGACACTGANCNTGCGTGCATGAATACATTGCTGTCTGCTCTTGACTGTGCATGCAATGTGACCACATTTCTCAACTCCTGGGATTTACTAACCATGATGGATTGTAATCTGAAATTGTGAGCAGAACAAACAAGAACAAGAAATAAAAAACCCCACTCACTGGATATTTACTGTGGTGGTTTGAATAAGAATGTCCCACATGGGCTCATATATTTGAATGCTTGGTCACTAGGGAGTGGCACTACTTGACAGGAATTAGGAGGTGAGGCCTTGTTGGAGTAGGTGTGGCCTTGTTAGAGGAAGTGTGTCACTGGGGGTAGGTTTTGGGGTATCAAATGCTCAAGCCAGGCCCAGTCTATCCTCTTCCTGATGTCTGAGGATCCAGANGTAGAACTCTCACCTACCATGTCTGCTTGCACATCACCATACTCCCTGCCATGCTGACTATGGACTGAACCTCTGAACTGTAAGCCAGCCCCAATTAAATGCTTTGCTTTATAAGAGTTGCCATGGTCATGGTGTCTCTTCACAGCAATANCACATTGGCTGAGACATTTACTAAGATTAGCATATTTTAATCCTCTCAATAACCCTGTGTAAAAGGTACCATTTCTATCTTTCAGCCCCATTTTCCNGATAAGAAACCATAGGTACAAGAAGAAGATTCCTCTGCGGCTAAGTGGCNATTAGTTTGGAGCCAGCAGCCTGGCCACTGAGGTCACATGCTCAGCCATTAGGCAAGGGATAACCCCAGGTTTTTCAAATGAGGTTGCTATAATTCTAGGAATTTGCCTATGGGGTNGGGGNAGACTCTAACATTACAGTACAAAGGTAGATCTAAAGCCTTGGAAGGGGCCTGTGAGGAGCTGAGTTTTATCAGCTTCGCAGTAAATCTGCCTTTGGCTTCAAGGTAACCCCACGTGTCACCATTCAGTACTGCAAACATGAGCTCTGCTGTTAAGACAAAGCCTGTCCCCACTGAAAGACCCNGAAGGAAGAGGAGGAGGGAGAGGAACAGGAAAAGACCCTCTCCCACCTTTCACTACAAAACTATAGGTGGATTTTCTGCTGTTCCATGTCAAGTCAGTGAGTGATCATAGGCCCTTCCCATGTGCCTTGCTAACCTGCAGGGTACGCAAATGTGTGTGTGTGTGTGTGTGTGTGTGTGTGTGTGTGTGTGTGTGTGTGCGCGCACGGGACAGGCATCCAGCACTATATAAACGCAAAAATAAATTAATAAGACANTAAAAAAAAATCAAGACAAGAAAATCTCAACTAAGAAATGAAAAGAAGGTCAGATATCATCTTTGCTGGTAGGAATGTAATAAACTCTACAAAGGATTCATAATATATCCTTTAATTAGTATCTCTACTCCTTTCACTTAAAATAGGATTTGATTTACAAGAAATACAATTTCTGAGGATCACTTCTCCTTAAAAACAAATCAAGTGTAGTTGCATATCCCAGGTAAGCCTGCTTGAGGGCTTGAGAAACATCTCTGAATTCACAACTAAGAACAAAACATTAAAGACACATTTACACACACACACACACACACACACACACACACACACACACTACTCAATGCTTCTGAATGGCTGACACTGCTCTAAGTGGGCAAGTGTCAACACTGGCATTATCCCTACTTCACAGTCAAGAACCAGAGTAATAAAGTTTGGGTCTGAATTCAAATATGTTCGTTGTTTGCCCAGTGCTAGGAACTGCATCAGGCTCTGCTTGTGCTTNGCTTGTGGTAGGCAATGCTCTACTGAGCTTCATCCAACCCTCCACNGTNAGTTTTTAAAACTATTTTATTTTGAGACAAGGTCTCACTAGGTTGTTTAGCCAGGCCTTGAATTCTTTTGGTAGCCTAGTCAGGCCTCGAACTTACTGTCCTTCTACCTCAGCTTCCTGAGTTGCTGGAGCTACAAGCGTGGGTCAGTGAGGCTGGNTCAGATGGACTCATTTGTGGCTGATAAGGAATTCACTTTGNAGACCTGGCTGACCTCAAACTCAGAGATCTGCCTGCCTCTGNTTCCAAGGTGCTAGGATCAGAAGCGTGTGTCACCATGCCTGGCCTCAGCTATGCCAGCTCATCAGCCATACTCTTAACTGCTCCACTATTCTACTGCTTTTGGAACACTAAAGTTGGAAATAACCAAGTGGAGAGCGGAAGCTTTCAAATGCCTCCAAGCACCACCTGTTCTTTTCCAGCCAGGTTCCTTAGCACACGGCTTTCCACAGACAGTCGCCCCTCTCAGTATCGCAGAAATGCGTCACTCATCTCTTTCTTTAAACCATGGATTTCTTGACAAGAACCTTAAAAATATTTGAGGAATCGATAACAAACAAGTAGGGTCCGGTCAAGCGGTCTGTTGACTCTATAGCAAGCAATTCATCCACTGTAGGTTTGAGATACAACTTAACCATGAAAATGGGATATGACTAGTGGTGGCAGAAAGAGGAGGACATGTCAAGTGAGGACGATGGAGAATCATCCTGGCATAGCTCTATTAGATTCCTGTTGCCACCGACATGATATAAGACAACACGAATTTGTTCTCTCAAATCTGTGATATCAAAAGTCTAAAATCAAGATGCNGGCAAGGCTCTGCTCATCCCGAAGAATTCCAGGCAGGATCTGTTCCCTTGCCTTTCGCAGCTTTTCAGACTGTCTGCATTCTCTGGCTTGTGGCTTCTTCTGTAAGTTATCTAATTTCTTGTTTTCACTGTTTTATCTCCTCTAACATTCCAGCCTCTCTGTTACTGTTGCNGTTATTATCACTATTATCATATTACTGAACACACTCAAAGAATCTGAGATGGTTTTCCCACCTCAAGATCCTTAGTANAACTATATCTGTAAAGTGTCTTTTTTATGTAAGATATTGCATTCTTAGACTCCCCAGGTTCTGAGGGACACCACATCTTTGGAAGGCCACTCTCCCACCTACACCAAAGGGAATTAAGAAAGAGACAGCCAGGACTCTGTGGAGTTTCCGGCCCANGAAGGTAAAGGCTGAGCAGACAGAGGGTCCAGGGCTCTTCTCAGGCCAAGGTTGCTTGGGCTTGTTTAGTGGAGAAGCGGACAACTGTAGAGTGTGGAGAGTGGAAAAGCCATTCAGAATGTATTTAATGACTGCTATTTAGTTCAGTGGAGGGCAACCTTTTTCAACTGGACAATAGTAGCTTGACAGTGTGTAGGGCTTTGTTTTCATANGCTGTCAGCCTCCCATAGATGATCACTTGTGTCACTCACTAACTGGGGTAGAACAGAAGCCTGGTCACCAGCTGGGGTAGTGCAGCACAGTGGGTAAGCATGAGAGGCCTTGGACAGTGATTGAACCCACAATTTAGTTCTGCCGTTTACTACATGTCTTTGACCCCCCACCCTCTAAATTTCATTTCCCTTTTCTCTAAAACGATGCTGGTAATGTTTGCACCTCAGAGGCTTTGGTGAGGATTGAAAGAAAGTTCTTATCCAGCAATCAACCAAAAAGAGTTATTTTCCTTAGAAATCCCTTTTGGATGACACGGACACCATACTTGAAGTCATGTTACGAAAGGACTGACGCACCATCTGAGGCTAAAAGAAGCGATTTATTGATATTTTGGGTTTTTTTTTCTTCCTTCCTGCCCATTACAATGTAGTATAACTTAGATGTGAAACAGCTGCATTTTTCAAACATAATATGGTCCTGTACATGTGCTTATCCCTGCTTCCCACCCAGAGAACATTAAATGTCTGCTTTAAAGCTATGCTGGCAAATCCCAACTCTCTGTTGTCCTTCGTTTAACTTCCTATCAGCCTTCTTTATCCTCTGAAGTGTGATTGTGTCCTGATGGTTTGTATTGTGCACGAAAGACCAAACGCAATCAGTGCGCTCTTGCGGTCAGTCTGTGTGGTCAGGTTGGCTAAGGGAGCCCTGGCCAAGAGGTCTGAATTAACCTTCACTTTGTGCCCATTTCCAGGAAGAATGAGCAAACAGCAGCGGCCGACTGGCCCTAGAGCCCGGTCACCCGGTGTCTGGCATCCAGAGGCTTCCNGGCCCGACCTTGTGGAGAAAGACCAATCCCGAGAAAGCCGCAGCCAAAGGAGCACACAGAACCTGGCTCCACCGCGGCAGCCATTGGCGATCGGTGCGTGCAGGTCCAGCCGCCCTGTGCTCCGTCATGCACACTACAATGAAATTCAAGGAGAAGGCTGTGAAGCAATCCTACTTGCTCCTGAAAATCACCGTGCGCTGCTGGAAGCGATGCCAACCCCTTTGCAGCACACCCCCGGCACATTCATCAGAAAGGCCGCTGAGCCAGTGGAGGCCGCATTCACAGGTGACTGTGCTGTCCGGCTGCCTTTCCAGAGATGCACAAAACCAAACAGAACTGGCTGCGAGCTGGCGTCGCAGGTCCACGCGGGACAGAGCCAGGCCAGGCGTTCTGTGACAGAGCAGGTTGGCCGCCCAGCCTCCCAATTCACCGGCTCCTCTGGCGGCGCAAAGCACAGTTCTGAGGGATAAAAGGAGATCTCAAGCAGAAAAGGAGATTACAAATCAGGATGATTCAACAACAATAACCGAAAAAATAAACCCTGGCAGGCACGGCGCTGGGGCCTGGTGAATGCCAGGCTCGCCCCATTCGGCTCCTGCTCCCACCAGTAGCAAAGCGAATTATCTAGTTTCCTAAATCCTATGGGCTCTGACCGCAGACTCAGGATAGCAAGCTGCATTTCAATGTGAAAAGCTGTTGCTGGCTGAGCCAGGCTGGCAGGCCTGAAAACACCTTTTACTTACAAAAAAGCATGTTTGGAAAATGCAGCTGTTTCACTGCTAAGTTATACTACATTGTAATGGGCAGGAGGGAAAAAAAAACCCAAAATACCAATAAATTTGATCCACCTCCCCCCCATTCAACATGCCCACCGATCTCTTCATAATCTTTCAGCTCTTTTTAAAAATCAGAAAGATTAAAGGAAAAAAATTGTCTGTTACTGTTCTATTACCCTTAAAGGTAGCTTTAAAAATAATACTAAAAATGCTTTTTAAAAGTCAAAATCAGAATTAATAGATAGGCTCAGATCGTATGTCGAGTAATGTGAATTATTTCCCATCTCTAGACAGTTTCCTTTTCCCCCCATTTAGCCTGTTTTTTACAGTTCAATAAATATTTTTCCAAGCCCCACTTGCCAAACAAAAGAGTTTAGCTTCAGTGTTACTCCTCTGACAAATACCCTTATGGTCTCAGCACATGTGAGAGCCATTGATAAACAAATTAAAATTCTGTCCCAGCACAGAGCTCAGCTGGCCCATTTTATCTTGCAGTATGGGTTTGTAAAGGTCTGGGTGTCTGTCATCCTCCCCTAACCTTGTCTTTGTCAAAGGGGTACAAAAGCCTGCCCGCTCGGGGCCCTTACGATACTGATTAGCGTGAGTGACAAAGTGAGGCTGCGAGTCCACTCCGCCTTTCATAATAAATCTATCAAAGAGTAATAGAATTCCATCAATCCTGCATCATCCCCGAGGGTCGCCGGGCTGGGATGGAAAGTGTGTTCCGTTGGGATTGTACAACTGTTATTATTCAATTACGCTCTTTTCTTCCTAGTTAAAGACCATGATATCATTATCACTTAATGAATACATATAATTGGATCTGGACTCTGTTTGGCTGATGAATACCACTCACTATTCATTCAGTCTCAGCTCATCTTCTGACCATTTATTATAGACTTTTGGCTGAAAACCATGATGACAAAGGGAATTTGAAATTAGCTGCGATTTTATTCAATGCTCAGTTAGGCACAAAGACAAAATAAAATTTTGATGCTTAAATGAGTTGCGAATGGATTAAGAAGTTTTGCCTAACTCAGCAGTATCTGATTTACACATACTGAGTACACACACACACACACACACACACACACACATACATAGTAACAAAACTATCTTAACAATCAAACAACTCCTAAAAGTAGATTTTATTTTTAAGGTGCTTTTAAGGGAAGATTTACTATTTTGGTCTCATTAAAGAAACATATCTGTGAAGGTGCCTCCCCGCACACACACACTCACACTCACACACACTCACACTCACACACACACACACTCACACACACACACACACACACACACACACACACACACACACACACACGGAAACCTTCACTTTCAACTCTATCCACCAAACACAATTTTATGATTAAATAACATTAAATTTGACAAAGCAAAAGTGTTTCCACCATAGTCTATTTATTATACCCAATACAGAGTCCATCATTAAGTTTCATCATACAATGTGCCCCCAAAGGAAACTAGCCCTCCTATTCATATTGTTGGGAGTAAATGTAGCATACCTCCTTTGGATCGCTGGTGAGCAGGCTACCTCATTAATCCTAGTTAGTACATGCTGCCGGGCATGCGGAGCCGCCAAATCCAGATGCTCCCTACAGAGGCTCTCCAGGCAGTTAGGGAATCACGGAGTACCACCTCAAGCCTTCCATACATCACTTCAAATTAAATTTACATTAAGTGCTACTCCATCAGAGCTGAGAGAAGCTGACATCTTTGGAAAATGCAGATGATAATCCATTAAATCCTATTATATACATGTCTTCTAATTTTACTTAAGTCCATGCATACCAAAGTATGAGTTTGTGTTAAAAATTAAAGACCCTTTTACTAGAACAAAAGACTTTATGAACTGTTGACTTTGGGAGGTTTTATTACAGGGGCAGGCTAGTCTATCAAGGCAAGTAGGCTCTTTCTGTACAAATCCTACTTAAATAGTTCTTGTAAGGACTTGTATTGGGGTTTGTTTTTAAGTCACCACTTCCCTCCTGCCCCACCATCCCTCAGGCTCTCCAAATAACGTAACAGACTTTTTCATCCTCTATGCATGGCCTTAGTAANGTCTGCATTAAACGTTATGAATGAGACGGTNGAACGTGCATTGTCTCTTTTTGCAATTAAGAAAATATTTGCTGGCAGCTTCCAAACTGGCANCCAGAAGAAGAGGCTGTAAAACCACCACGGTGAAAAGCTAAGGTTTAATTAGCCCATTATCACATATGTTAATCCCTTTATATTTTCATAGTCCTTAGTCACAGCTACTGTTACTTTGATGAGTCTATGCTAATTTCCTAGCGGTCATCTTCCTGGTTTTGATCCTAAGCACGGCAGGTTTTATATGGAGTGGCAGTGTCTTACGTGACATTTCTGTGTGATTTGTTTTTGTACTGCTAAAGCTGGATACAACTCGAAATTGGAAAATATTCGAAGAACATGAAAACAGATGATGGTTTGGATGAGTCTATTACAAAGCCAGAAGACTTCTACCCAGGAATAACACATAACACACACATATACACCATACAACAACATACACATAACACACACACACTCCACACAAAAAAATACACACAACATGTATACATACATAATTAATTTTAATGCCATTTATCAGGCCCTTTAAATTTTAATCAAAGTTGGGTTTTTCTAGACTGCATTTTTACACATTACAGCAATTTCTAGACTGTGTCATCATCTGTGTCTGTATTTCAGTATAGTGTTCTTTCTGGCTAAGAATCAGACCCTTTNACTCCAGCCTGAGTCTTTTTACATCACTTTACTCAGGTAATATTCATTGCTTTGTTGGCTTCTCCTTGTGACATTAAATTATTTTACAGTTATTGGCTTAATAAAAATTTATTTGTTGCATAACCCTTCAATATATTATTTTAATACTTATTTTATCATAACAAATGAAGACCCCCCCAAAAAAGATTAAGCACCATGGAATAAGAAGTGCTTACATCAAATTTTTGTACACACAAGACCCTCTGTAAGTGGTTGCATTTGTTTTTGTGTGTTACAAAGAACTTTCCTGAACAAGGTCAGGTTAGTTTAATGCAATTTTTACTTTAACATCTTCAGACATTTGCTCACAATTTTTGCCACCATGTTTGTTAATGATCACAACCTTCACCCTTTGAACTTTGGGTACCAGTTAAAAACACATGTGTTGGGGTTGAGGATTTAGCTCAGTGGTAGAGCGTTCACCTAGCAAGCGCAAGGCCCTGGGTTCGGTCCTCAGCTCTGGAAAAAAAAACAAAACAAAAAGACCACATGTGTTTAGGCGCAACAGAAAGATGCCCCAGATCCCTGCCCATATGAAAACCTAAATGCCAGTGCAGTCACTGGCCAGTAAACTCTAAGCTATTGTACGAAGGCCATTTGAAAACCAGTATGGAAAATCTCACAGAGCATTGTTCCAACTCTGGATCTGCTCTCCTTGCCATGACCATTCCCTTCTACAGTTTCCACATTCCTGTTATGAAGTGTTGAATGGAGGATCACTGGTAAAGTTCACACATCTGCATTCAGAGGACAGTTTTCAGGAATCAACTCTTCCCTTCTGTCACATGGTCCTGGGGATTGAACCCAACTGGTCAGCAAGTGTCTTAACCCACAAAGCCATCTCCCCAGCCTCCTTGACTTCCCTTCCTGTCCCACACAATCCATCATGAAATACTATAGGCTATACCCCCANCTAGATTCCAGATACATCTTCTTTTTCTTAATCTAATCTAAGCCCTCAACATATCTCACCTGTGTTGCTATCCAAGCCTTACATCTTNANGCTCCCNCTCTTTCTTCAAAAGCAGACCTTAAAAAAAATTCACATATATAGAAAAGTAAAGGAGAGCTGGGCACGGTGGCACACACCTATAATCCGGATATTTGGGAGTCTGTGGCAGGAGGATTGTGAGTTGGAGTCTCTCCTGGGCTAAATGGTGAGTTCCAAGCCAGTGGGGACTACATAGCATTGAAAGCCAACCAACNGAACAACAACAAAGACAGTGTCCACCACTTAGCTTTTAGAAATACCAACACATTGTTGTATTTGCTTCAGCCTTTTCTTTGTTTTGGGTGCTAGACTCAAACTCAGGACCTCACATATGCTATATACATACCTTACCCCTGCAGCTTTTTTTTCCCCAATGGGGAAAACAAAAACAAAANAGACAGGGAAGGCACCATGGCATATAACTATAGTCTCAGTGCTTGGGAGGCTGAAGCAGGAAGATCTCAAATTAAGGCCATCCTGGACTATATAGCAAGAACTTGTCTGGGAATAAAAATTAAACAACATAAAAGAAAGTACAGATATTTACTTGGCTCACAGTTTCGGATAAAACTTTAAGATCGGGCAATCCCAGCTCATAGGTNTTTTTAGAGGACCAACGGTCTTCATCACATGTTGGTGTGTTGCATCCTGGTGAGAGTGTACATCAAGGGAGAAATCACATGAGGCAAGAGGCCAGAGACCAAGCCAACCTTACCCTCTGTCTAGCGGAGGTTTCCTGAGATTCACACTGTATGACTAGCATCCATGCTTAAGGGCAATATCCTCCTCAGCTAAGAGCCCTGCACGGAGTCATGCATCCTAAAGTGTCCATCCCCACAGAGGCAGGTGAATCTCTGTGAGTTCGAGGCCAGCCTGGTCTACAAAGTGAGTTCCAGGAAAGGCTCCAAAAGCTACACAGAGAAACCCTGTCTCGAAAAACCAAAAACCAAAAACCAAAAACCAAAATAAATAAATAAATAAAATAAAAAAAAGCGCCCAACCGCTTCTCACAAGCGACGCTGGGTGAATAAAGAAAGCAGACTGGATATGGAGGCACATGACTAAAACTTCAGTATGCGAAGACGGAAGCAGAAAGATCTCCAGATGAAGGCCAGCCGGGGCTGCACAGTAAAACTGTCTCAAAAAAAAAAGCAAAAGCAAGCACTAACCAGAGCAGGATCCTTGGTCCCAGACAACTTGGTGTAGCAGAACTACCGAAAATCTTGGTGAGAAAAGAAAAAAAAAAAAAAAAAAAAACCTGGTTTCCTTCATGCGTTTAATCTCTCGCGCATTCAGTCAGAATGGGCTTTAGCTCAGGTGTCACTTCCTCACCACGCCTTCCCCAACTAGCCTGCTAAAGTAGCTCCGCCCACCCAGATTGAACAGATTGAAGTCATTCTCTAGCATGCCAGTCTATCCTGTTGCTTGCATGAAAATATCATCCTCTTTGTTGACTGCCTCTCTCAGTGGAAAACAAACTTCATGGAGGCAGAGATGTGTCGACCTACATAATTTCTACATCTTCAGGGCCTAAGAAGTACCTGGTGTGTATTAGTACACAGTAATTGTTGCTGAATGAATGACTCAACAGAAGGGGGGACCTGTTCATTAATTTCCATCATTTTGAAGCTGTTGGTAGACAGGGACAATCTGTCTGGTGTCATATCACCAAGATCTAAGCAAACTGCCCAGTATACTTTGTGTGTGTGCGCATGTGTATGTGCAAGTGTATGTGTGTGTGTGTGTGTGTCTGTATGCATGTGAGTGTGAGTATGTGTATGTGTGTGAGTATGTCTGTGTACATGTGTGTGAGTGTGCCTGTGAAGGTCAGAGGACAACCTGAGCACTTGGTCTTCATCGTCCATCTTGATGGAGAGAGCATCTCTTGTTGTTCACCCCAAGTATACCAGTTTCTGGGGAATTCTCTTGGCCCAGCTTCCCACCTCACCATAAGAGCCCTGGGACAATTATAGCAATTATAGACACATGCTACTGAGTCTAACTTTATATAGGTTCTAGGGATCTGAACTCAGGTCCTCAGGCTTCATGGCAAGTCCTTTACTTGAGCCACTTCTTCAGCCCAGCACATTTTGAAGATTGGATGACAAATGAGTCGGTGGTCATTGACGGTGTAGTGGTTGGCATTGCTGCTTTGCAAATGAGTAGGAGAGAATCCATTCTCAAAGACTCTTTTGAAATAAAAGTCAATGATAAAAGTTCATAACAGATATGGTAGCTTATAAACCCAGGACTCAGGAGACTGAGGCAGGAGGACCCCGTGAGTTCAGGACCAGCCTGGGCTACATATTGAGACACTTCTATAAAAAATCCTCCCGACCCAAAATAGAAGTTCAATCACGAATAATTTCATTTTTAAAAAAAACATATTTAAAAGTTTAGGGATTGGAAATGGAGTTGAGTTGGCAGAGTGCTTATCTCACAGGCAGGAAGCTTTGGGTTCCATAGGCAAGAACCAGATGTGGTAGCACAGACCTGGGATCCCAGCACTCAGGACACTGAGATGGGAAGATCAGAGGTTCATGGTCGTCCTCAGCTACACAACAAGTTCAAGACTAGCACAGGATAGATGAGACCCTGTTTTTAAAAAGCAAATAAACAAACAAACCCAAGGATTTCAAAGTCTAGAATCCTGAGGAGATAATTTATATATTAGAGAAAAACAAAACCAAAAAAAAAAAATCCCAGCAACACTTCTATAGCTGCTAGATATAAAACAATGAAAGACGGGAAGAATTTTAACTTTTATTTGGTTTTGTTCTAGGGGTTTTGATTTGGGGTGGGTTTTGGCAGTGAGCTTAGTTGTTTGTTTGTTTGTATTTATTTATTATGCACATTGGGGTTTTGCCTGCATGTATGTCTGTGTGAGGATGCCAGATTCCCTGGAACTGAAGTTACAGATAGTTGTGAACTGCCATGTGGATGCTGGGAATTGAACCCAGGTCCTTTGGAAGAGTGGCCAGTGCTCTTAAGCACTGAATCATCTCTCCAGCCCCTGG